>JAKCPI010015334.1:0-15207 GCA_023213315.1 Euborellia annulipes
TAAGACTAGTCGAGGTATATATGAATACTAATATCTTATTTAAATATAAAGATGTTGAAAAATATTTAAAAAATTAGATGCCGAGATTTTAATGCTAATACACGTTTAGAGGATTCCTGGTTCGAAAAAAGTAGGTAGCGCAAAATAGTCTCTTTGTCTGTGTGTGAACAAAATATCCCAATAACAAAAAGGGCTGCGAGTTTGATTGTGAAATTAGATATATAAGTTAGATATTTCCCTGACATGCAATATGAAGCTTTTGAATAAAATTGGTCAAAGAGTACTAATACACAGCCTTTCTTCTTTACTGAAGTATTTTTGGAACGAAGTTCTTTAACGCGGCTAATGCAGTGTGTATTGGGAGAAAATGTAACATAACAAAAACGCGTTCCTAACAAAAATACGTTCCCAGCGCCCGAGCGAAGGCGGAGGAAGGCGAGATTAGCCGAAGTCTTGGCGAGGCCACGCCCACCTTCTCCTTCTCTTTATTTCCTTCTATCTACGCCGAAGGCGAGCAAGAGGTTAAACCGGACGCAGCTCCCTGGCCGCCGAAGGCGGGCTTCCGTCTATTTAAATAATATTCATATTAAATTATATTCTGAGTTGAAGAAAAGGCTTGAGGAACTTCGTTCCTGCCGGGGGGTCCTACGACCCCACACGTTTGCTTTTTTTCAGTTTTTTCTATTTTCTTAAAATCGGCTAAATTTTATTTTTCTATGTTCAATATTCTTACTGACACAGAGTATATCTGGTGATATATAAACAGAGCATTTATCAAAGCATGAACTGTAAATCATTAAATAATTTTATTAAGAATTCTTTAAAAGATTTTTCTTCTTTTAAATTTTAGGGATGACTGATTCTATTCTTAAATCAAAAAAGCTCTCTGCTCTCTAAAGATAAAAGAAATGTGCCAAATAAATTTATTATATAATCTTAATATTTGGTTGACTGCTAAGTTTGGAGATGGAATGGAACCTGCTCTTTAATTAGATCACCTGTATGCTTAATTTCAGACGCCTTAACGATGGCCATCATGAGAGCCAAAATAAGTACAGTATTTAAGGGTGTCTTATTATATAGGCCTATAGATAAGAGTAGTTTTGTGAGATGCATCAGTCTGAGCCATTCGGCAAGCAATTTCTAATGCATCTCACCTCTCAAGATCCTTAAAAACTCTCATCAAAAAAAAAATTAAATTAGAAATTTAATGTTATTATTTATTTTAAAGGGGTTTTCTCTCAAGTTAGACAACCAGAGTGCTTAGAAAATAAATAAACTTTTTTAATATTTCTATCGAAATACTATTTTTTGAGACAACAATTACGGCAGCTGAGCGCTCTGGTTATCTAACTTAACGTCTCTATTCTCTAGGGGTGGCGGTTAATATTGAAATGACTATACATGAATAAAAATTAATTTTATTAGGAATTATTAGAAAGATAATCAGGGAGAGAGATGAAGATGATTCAATCTTTTTAAACAATATGTAACTAATATGAGAATGTGGTATATGGGCAGTCAAGGCGGAAAATAAAACAAAAAACTATTTTTATTTTTCGACGTTTCGAGTGCCGATCGCACTCTTCAACAGGACAAAAATGATGTCAAATTGTCAGGTTAGTTGACATGGCAGTGTATCAATGATTTTACCAATTTTTATTCTCTTGAAAAATTCTCTTTACTGTTTCGAGGTCGATATTTTATTTTCGCCTTGGCTGCCCAAATACCACATTCTCATATCATAATATCCAGCCATCAAAAAACAACTAGTTAATATGTAACTAATTTTCTTTGAATAAACATGTTTTCGTCATGGAACGCATTATCGTATTTTACATTAAATTATAAGAGAAAAATTGTTTCGCATAACGAGTGTTTCGCTTTAAGAATTTGACACTGGGACGAATTATGCGAGGTTCCAACTGTATAACATTTTTCAGTCTTTTTTTTTTAATAGATCCTATAAGTCGCCGATTTAATTATTTTACGAGTTATCGTTAATTAAAGTAATCCATTATAGACTGCAAAAGACATAAATAAATATTGTAATAATAGAATCATATTTAATATTCAAACATCAAACAAAATCAGTAAAGCTATTGTATTTTGGGGAAGTTACAAAATCCTTAAAGTGCTTAAGTAAATTAGTATTAGTTTATCTGAAAGCTATCTCATATCTCCTTCATTCATTCCGCTTTCAAATAAAATACAAGATGTTATTTGATTAAAATGAAATATCAATAATTTCTCTCTCTAACCAATGATTTATCAATTAATTAATGTTAATCAAATTCCAATCATTTGATATTTATTTAGTGTAATTTTTGTCCTAGATAATATTAAATTAATAATTACCCTCACTTGAATATTTATTTACTCTCGTTAGTTAAATCAAAATTATTTTTAAATAAATAGTTAAAAAAATAAAATGTATGAAATTAATCATAATTTAATCCACATCCTTTGCCTTTTCGTATTTTGGGGTCGTCATTTGTAAAATTAGATGTGACAGAAAAAAATAATAAGCTTTCCGTCTTGGTTAATGGGATGAGCAAGCAAAAAGAAATTTAAGAAAATATGTCTTAGCTTGAGTAACCCGTGTTTGCCATCCAAGTACTCTCCAGTTGAGAGGAAAATTTAATTTTTTCATTTAAAAATATATAAGTGAAGTTTAAAAGAAAATCTCCAGCTATCTCTAGTCGAGGATACTGTGGCATGGATAGGCTAGGGATTCCGGGGGAGGGTATAAGCAGCTACCCACACAGCACGGAATATTGCAATCTTGCTCAATGTTGACAATATTGCGGCAACATTGATGCAATATTGCAGCTCAAACAGCAATATTGCTAGTTTGGAATATTGCCGCTGCAATGTTGCCAAGATTCGCAATGTTTCTGCAACATTGCTGCAATATTTTGTGCTGTGTGGGTAAGCTTATAATCCTGAGTTGAAGACAACTCGAGTTCGAATCCAGCTCATGGCAAAAAATTATCCAACTCTATTTGAGATGCCTCCTCCTGAGGAAGAAAACGGGAACCCACCTTAGTATTATTCCCATGAAAGTTACTCCTCAGAGCAACCACAACGTGTCAGTTCTGACACTAATGACTGAAGAGATATAAGCTATTGATGAGTCACTTAGCCGGTTGGATAAAGTAGTTAAGCTTATAATCCTGAATTAAAGAGAACTCGAATTAAAAACCACCTCCTGGCAAAAATCCAATCCTATTTGAGATAAGGAAACGGGAACTCAGTAATTTCCCATGAAGTTACTCCTCAGAGTAACCACAATGTGTCAGTTATTTTTTATTGACTGAAGAGATATAAGGCTTTAAGGAGTGAAGATGGTCCAAAGCTGGAAGTATTTCTAAGGCTGAGTCAAAAAAAATATCAAGACATTATTTCTTTTATTGTGCAGGCTGACGTTTCGGCCATTGGTATAGGCCATCTTCTTCAGAACCGGAGGCGAGAATAAATGAAAATTAAAAATTTCAGCGACACACAGTTGTATGAACGGGTAGCTCATAAGGACAACGAAAGAATGAAGATGGCCTAGACCAGTAGCTGAAACGTCAGCCTGGAACGGCAAAATAAAAGAAATAATTTTGACTGCAAATGTCTTGCAAATTTTTTTGCCTCCGCCTTAAAAAAAAATTTTGGAGTTTTTTGAGAGGATTGCCATTGGATTTAATCCCTTGCCCCTGGACCTGACCTGTATCCGAGGTATCGTAAAAATTATTTGTTGAAACGAGGGGTACTCTATCAAACGCTGCGATCCGATATCATTTATCTCAACTATCATGTAAAATCGGGAGATCAACTAAAAAGTTCAACTTCCTGTTGGCCTTGATTTGTTCTTGAGATATTTTTGTTCACTTCCAAACAGGTCCCTTGGTCTTTTTAGAAGAAAATAAAAGTACAAAATAATTTCCCCCTTCTCCTTCCCCTGTTTCCTGAATTCAAAATCTATTTAAGACTTTTGTCTTAAATATTTTTGAATGAACACAAAACTCCTTTACTTCAAATATTATCAATGAATATTATTATTTAATTCATAAGTTTATCAATTTGAACTTGACACTATACCGATTATATTTTGATGGGTCAACTGATTAATTCAATACAAATCAATTGTAATTGTGATATAAAGATAATGTTAAAAAAAAATTATTTATAGTTAAATTATTATTTATTTATTTTGAAAAAAAGACAATGATAACTTCATTAAAATAGATTTTCTTCATAGTGAGCAGATAGAATAAAATTGAAATTAAAATGGTCTCAATTTCATTAGTTATTTTTTTCTCATCCATGACTTGATGGGACTGATCGTGTGATTTCTTTCACATTCAGTAATGAAAGTTGTGTGATGTGCTGTTACACCAGATTTTTTTGTGAAGAGATATAGTTTACAATTGTATATTAAATATCAAATAATAACCATGTGAGTTGGCATCTTCTACAACGGTGCGCACAAATAATGACTTTTATCATAGTAATGTATTTATATTTTGATATAATCAAAAACCATCTTCTATCTTTTTTAGGGTCTCTAGGGTACAAGAGCCAAGTGGGCTTCAAATAATTTTAGGCAGAAATATATAAGTTATATTATAAAGATTTGAAAAATTATAGATTTATGAATTTTAATCAAAAGGTTTAAGCAAATTTTGAGAGAATCGAAAAAACTAAAAAGAAAATAGTTAAAATACTACTACTCTTTCTACGAGGCAGCATCTTTATTAATACCTTCTCATAGGCAGATTTTACTCTTGAAAATAAATCAGTTAAAAATTCCTTTCTACCAAAAGCTAAAATATTTTTTTTTAATAAAGTCTTTCAATTGTCATAGATTAAATGAGGAATAATTAAGGACAAAATAAATCAGAGAAGTAAAAAATATGTCAATGAAGAGATTAAAAATTTGATACCTGGACGGAAAAAATAATGTAAAAAGCAACATGATAAAATTAAGATATTCTGAAGAAAAATGAATTGAAGTGGTATATTCTGGATTTAAATAAATTGAGACAAGTGTTTTTGAATTTTACTATTTTTTTTAGATTAGACATAATTTAAATCAAATAAAAAAAAAAAAAAAAACAGTGATGAAGATAGGGGCAGCCTGGTGGATTTATTCACCCTTCTCAAAAAAAATACAGCATTTTATTATACTGTAGTTTTATCTTTGACATTTATGCTTTAATTAAAATGCAAAAATTAATAAAAAATTTAATATTAAGTCAATAAAAAATTATCTCTCAAATAATTATCATAACCGTGTATTGTGATATTAGTTTCAAAAAAATTTTTTTTTTTTAGAAAGAGGCTTAATTAATCTATCTTTCCTGTAGAAGAGAGTACTGTCAATTAAATCTATCACCCTTTATAAATAAATAGAATAAAATAAACTCACCTAAACCATTTTGTATATAAAAAAGTACCTAAACAAGTTTTTGAAAACAAAGAAAAACACAAAGAGCACAGAGTTAGTAGGTTGCAACCGCAAATGGATTTTAGCTTCTGGCTTAGAATTGCATGCTGAGGGATTGCATCATCTAGCGGAAGATGAAAACGAGAGAAGGGGTTGCCGAAGGAGCCTTAGGCTCTCTTGAAACTCTCTTTCTCTCTTCTCTCTTCTTATTTAAATTGCCTCCCAAGTTGTCAAGAATGTCTTAGAGGTACGTATCAATAAAACATCTCAAAAGGAATATTAATACCCGAGGAAATTACTACATTATTTTGAATCTTCATATAAATGAAATGAATTTTAGGAAATAAATATTATTATTTACTTTAGTTGGAAAGGTTTCAAAATATTGTGATCTATTTTTACATTCTCTTATCTTATATAAATTTGTTAATATAAAAAGCACACAACACAACTTTGGATTACCGAAGGTAAGAGAAAGTTGTGTGCTGAGAGACCAGTCACACCAGATTTTTTGTGAGAGATATATTTAGTTTCCACCGGTATACATGTATTAAAATTAAAGATGTAATTTTTTTTTAACCCTTTTCGGCTATAGAAGCCATTTAGGGGTTTTATCTGTATTTTCATAATTTTTAAATACAAGTATCAATGGCAACCAGGGGTCACCAATCCCGAGCTTTCGCCGCGTCTGGCATCACTTAACCGCAACCATTGTGGTGACTGTTTCTCTTCTCCGTTGCCAGGCTCCAGCAAGTGCATCAGTAAAGTAGACTACTAGTACTCTTTGGTCAATTTTGTTCAAAAGCTTCGTGTCCCGTGCCAGGGTCAACAACCTAGCTCTTTTCGCTCTTGATCTATTTTGTTCACAGAAACACAGACATACAGAGAGACCATGTTGCGAAAACCACTATATTCCCAAGTAAAAATGATTAAAAATGATCGAAGGATGCACACGCCCGCAGCAGGTCTGCATAGTGAACCTTGAGGGACACACAGGGATATACACGTCCACACCAGGGACACAGACATTAGATCGAAAAAGACCAGAAGAAAAATGTGTGTTCCTGGTGCGTGTGTGTATATCCCTGTGTCCCTCAAGGTTCACTATGCAGACCTGCTGCGGGCGTGTGCATCCTTCGATCATTTTTAATCATTTTTACTAGGGTTGGATTCAGGGGTCCTCAAAACGTATATATCCATCAAAATCTCGACATCGAATTTTTGACATGAATCCAATACTTTCTCTCTATTGGCTAGATGTAGGTCAAAAAATCTAATAAAATGGAACACAGTTGTAGTTTGTGGGTTAGACGAATAGTGAATCACAGGCAAAAAAAGCCTTTTGATTCTCTCTCAACCCGTCACTTTAATGCAAATATTTCATCCTTTATATAGAGATCATCCTCATTTCAGGCATGAACGAGAATTTGATTTTGAAATCAATTAAAATCAAAAGTCGAATATAGTCAAAGTGTTCCCTAAGAATAGTTAGCAATCCTTTTTTTAATCATTCTTCAAATCGAATTATACAATACAAATAGGTAGACTACTCATGGAACACAGAATTTCAGTTTTCCTATATTTAAATTTTAAATTTTTTAAAATAAAAAAAAAAAAAACTGCACCTTGAGTATGGCTCATCTACCTCAACTCGTTTAAAGATAAATACAATATATAAAAACTTTTTAAAAGAGGAATGTTTTTATTTTTTCCTTTTATCTTTGAATTAAATCTCCCGGCATTCTTCGATCCAAAGTCTTTTGCAATTACTCATATAACGAAATCATCTACTAGATTTTATTTATAAACTAATTTAGTAATAAAATTATCTTATTTGAGTAATTAATAAAAAACTTTATCATTTTTTTTTTAAAGTGATATACACTGTAAATGGAAATTTCCTTAAGCTTTAAATAAAATGATTTTTTAACCAGAGTCCTTTCCACGTCAAATCAAAGCACTTTGAAATCTCACCATCTGAGATATCTATGAAATTAATAAGTAAAACACCATCTTTATCATAAAATTTTCTTATATTTGTACTTGACTTTAATAACTATTTTGTTTATATTTTCGATAACAATTAACAGATGTTTACCAATTAATTATTTTTGGAAGACAAAAATTAACGCAAATTAAATTCTCTATATGAACCCATTATACTCCCAAGATGAGACTTAGCCGAGTAAAAATGATTAAAAATGATAGAGGGATCCACGCCCGCAGCTAGTCTGCATAGTGAACCTTTAGGGGCACACAGGGATACCCACGCCCGCACCAGGGACACATACAGTAGATCGAAAGTGACCAGAAGAAAAATGTATGTCCCTGGTGCGGGCGTGTATATCTCTGTGGTTAACTATGCAGACTGGCTGCGGAGGTGTGCATCCCTCGATCATTTTTAATCATTTTTACTTGGGTATTTTAGCTTTTAATCTTTAAACAAGGATTATTTCTTATTTTTTTCTAAAATTTTAAAGTGGGGCATTTTGAGAAAAATTTAATTAAATTTTTGATTTTGAAATTAAAAAAATTTTTTTTTTTGTGTTGTGTTGTATATTATTGAAAAGGGCATCCAAAAAACTGTAAAATGAAACCTCATTCCTCTTTCTCTCTTATGAGTGATTCTATAGCAATTTAAATACAATAGATGTAGATATTTTTGGTCGCTCAGGGACCCACATCTTGTGGGTACGTGGATGGCGACCACGAGCTGCCCGAGCTGGGACAGGCATACCTTCAGTTCGTTGTATGTCTGTCTCTTACTTCCTCTTTTCAACAGGCGTCAGACCGTGCGACGGGCCGGCCTGTCTTATTTATTCCGGTCGTTAAAACGTGTGATAGGGTTGGAGGGTAAAAGTAGGTCCGCCGACCCCGCATTATAGTCCTCTGCCCCCTATGATTAAATCTATAATAAATTTTGTCAAGTCCTAATGTGCTAGTTGTGTGAAATTTTTATTTAGTTCTTGATCGCAGAGAATAGTTGAGGTAGAGAGGTCATACCATCCTTGTTAAGGTTTTGGCCAGGTTTTCCTTAACAGTTTAAGGCGAATGTCGGGATGGCTAATGCGGTGTTTACTCCTGATCTCGTGGCTTGCGTGAATTTTTTGATAATTGTTTTTTTTTTTTATTTCTTTCGATGGAAATGCATGAACATATTGATTGTTAATGGGCATGCATTTCTATTTATTTATTTATTTTATTTATTTAAGGCGAGGACAGAAGATGTAGATATTTTTGGCATTTTTTGACAAGTTTAACAATTAACGTGGAATGAATAATATGTAAAAAGATTTTATTTATAATTGATGGAATGTGGCTGTGAGATGTCAATTAGTGTGATATGGAGGACAGCAGCCAGATAGGTAGCCTCTATTTAATAAAACAGATTCCTTTTAACAAAACGTTTCGGCTAAAGATGGTGTAATAAATTTAGCCTGAAGATGGCGTAATAAATTTAGCCGAAACGTTTTGTTAAAAGGAGTCTGTTTTATTAAATAGAGGCTACCTATCTGGCTGCTGTCCTTCATATCACACTAATTAGATTTTATTTATTATTATACTGACAATGTGAGTATAATCCGTAGTGTGGGAAAGTAAAATACATTAAATAATACATTAAAATCAAACTAAGAAATTAAGAAAAAAAGTGGTCGTAAGTAATTTTGATAATTTATGTTAATTCTAAAATAATCATTTAAAATGAATAATTACGTTAATTCAAATCTCACTTGAAGCACTTAAGAAATCAATTATTCTTAGCTGCTAAGCTTTAAGCAAAGAGGGCAGCCAGGTGTTTATTTTTCCACGGTAAAGCTTTTGGCTTTTTCTCCCCTCGCCAAAAGCTTATTTATTTACCGTAGTATTTTCTCTTATTCACCTAATAAATAATATTAAGAGAATAAGTTTAATTCCAAATAGCGGGGATACAACCAAATTACAAAAACTTTAAGAATAGTAATTAATTATATTTGTTGAGGTTCTGTGGGATGCATGGGTCCAGGAATTGTCGACCCGAGTAAAAATGATTAAAAATGATCGAGGGATCCACACGCCAGCAGCAGGTCTTCATAATGAACCTTGAGGGACACACAGGGATATACACGCCCACACCAGGGACACACCGGGATACACACGCCCGCATCAGGGACACACACAGTAGATCGAAAGTGACCAGAACAAAAATGTGTGTCCCTGGTGTGGGCGTGTGTATCCCTGTGTGTCCCTAAAGGTTCACTATGCAGACCTGCTGCGGGCGTGTAGATCCCCCGATCATTTTTACTCGCGCGGTCATAAATGTGTTAAAATTATAAGCAACTTGATTCTAAAGTTATCAGTTGTTTACCAACACGTTATTTGCAGTAGCGTAACTAGCTGTGGGCGCTCCCCCCTCCCCCCTTCCAGACGCAGCGCCCCTCGATACCGACTTAGGCGGCCTAGGGTATCTATGATATAGCCCAGGAACGGTGATTTTATCATATTCTTTCCATAGATTGTCTAAATAAAATTGATAGTTTTCTTTTAAAATTATATTACAACTTGAAAAACGGCGCCCAAGTTGAGCTTCGCCTCCCCCCCCCCTCCCTCCCGCCCTCAAAGACTAGTTACGCCGCTGTTTATTTGGACAGAAAAACTAGAAAAATCGACATTTTTTATAAGTAGATCAAATTTATAAAGAGAAAGAAATTTTTCATCTAGTAATCCATCATAGTAAGCATTACATGTTTTTTGAAATCGTAAAACATCAAAGCCAGAAGGTGTAAACGAAAATGTAAAAATCTTGACGCAACTATTTCTCCGATGACGGCAGAAGAAATACAAATCAATAAAAATATAATTATTACATGCTTATTTAAATAATGCGATTAGATCCCAAAATAAATTTCCACTATAAATAAAGTCATACTAATTTTACCAACATATGTTTATATTTATTTAAGCACTATAAAGAAAAATTTAAATATAACTCAATTTTAGAATAGAAATTATCTTTCTTATCGCGCGAATGAGTTATCATCCTCATTTCACAACTTAAATAAAATTTGATCTCACTTCTCTTTATGTTTAAAATAAAAATAATAAAAAATTAGATTAAAAATAAATAAATAATTGAAGCTAATTTAGATATATTTAATTCAAAAAAGGTATTAAAACAAAATATTTCATTTCCATAAATAAATAAAATGCATAATTCTATTAAATATATAATATATAAATATAATAAATAAATAACTGTATATATACATACATATAAATATCTATAGATATTTAAAAATAATAATTTTTCATTAATTAAATTTAAATAATGATGAATTATTTATTTAACATATTGAGGTAAAGGGGGGGAGAGGAAGGCGATAAATGTTTAAAATGTGCGGGAAAAGTATTCCTCTAAAAAATCGGCTATAAGATGAAAAATAATTTTGACATTTCTCTTCCCTCCCCCCTACTCTATGAAATCGGTGTCGATTGTGAACCCATCCTACTATATAAGACCTAGCAAATGAATAGACCAGCCCGCTCTAGGCTCAGAAGAAAAAATTGAAGAAATTGTTAGGAACGCCGGTCTCAGCTATTATCATTAAATATTTCAAGATGAGTAGTCCGCGAGTCAAAATAAAAATTCGAAAAATATTTATAAAACAATGAAAATTTAGAAGACAGTGTTAATAAAAATATAATAAAAAAAAAAAAGAAAAAACTTAAAAAAATGCTTTTATTTAAAAATTGAACTAAAAAGTGAGAAATAATTTCATTTTTGTTGTTAAAATTGTTGAATATTTATGACAAAATAAAAAGAATGGGGCGCTCCATTTACACAGAATACAAAGTTTCAGACCTCTAGCTCGTCGGGAAGTGTCTTAAAAATTGACTAAAATTTAGGTACCATGAAAAACTAAGTTAAATAAAAGCATTTAAAAATTATATAATGGAGAAGGGCATTTTCAATTGAAGAAAATAATGAAGAAAATATTTTGCAGAAGAGGGGAACAACGTACCATGGGGAACATAAACATTTGCACCCTGAGCCATTTGAAAGACGCCTACTGTTAGGCAGCCCAATTGACTCACCACTACATATGCACTGTCTGTGTGAATTTACCTGAGTTAGGGTTCTGAGGGTCTTTTAGGATAGACCATAAACCATCCCTTTGGACAATAAATAAATTTTAAATAAAGAATTTGCGAATTCCTCTTCTAGACACCGAAAAAAAACTTAAATTCAATTTTTAGCTTTTAATGTTTGCTTTTGTTTAATTCGAAGGGCCTACAGGGGTTGGAGAAAAACAAAAAAAACTCAAAATGTGTGTACTTTTTTCAGTATCTCGCTTATATCTCTCAAACTAAGCATATTTTGTGCACTCCCCCATAATAAATTAGAAAGAGTATAAAATTTGGTTGATAAAACGAATTTTCAGACCAAATATTAACCGAGATTCGGCTGATCAAAGTTTCTTTTTTTTCATTTCGAGATACTTTGGACTTTTTTCAGTTTTTCGCTTATATCTCGGAAACTAAACATATTTTGTGAATTTTAATACATAATAAAGTTGTAGAGCATTAAATTTGCTAAGATTGGGTTAATAAATCGAATATTTAGACCCAATATTAACCGAGATACGGCCGATTAAAGTTAGACCAAGTTCCTCGAAATGTAAAACAAATAGAAACTTTGATCGACCGTATCTCGGTTAATATTGGGTCGAAATACGCGTTTTAATAACGAAGTTTTAGCAAATTTAATGCTCTACAACTTTGTATTGTATTCTGGTGCACAAAATATGCTTAGTTTATGAGATAGAAAACAAAATAAAAAATGAAAAAGTTCTAAAATTTTGAGGTTTTTGCAACCCCCTCTCCCACTCCCCCCAAGTTAGTACAGGGTACAGGGTCCTCGAGGTCAAAAACTTTGGATAGATCCTAGAGTACCCCCAAATAACCTGTAAAAATTTCTACAAGCAAATGGTGGCTCAACACATTATTAATAAATAAATATTTTCTATATGTCCGGTGTTCATATTATTTTCTCATAGGCCTAGCGGGGGGAGGGGGGGTTCAAACCTCCCCCAATAGGACCCAAGCTATGACTAGATATTTAAGATATATAATACAAATTAAATTTCATATAGGGTAAGAGAAAGTAAAATATTGATAATTTACTCTAGCTAAAAAAAAAAAAAAAAAAAACGATTTATAAATACCCTAAAAAAAATATTTGAAAAAATTTTCTTAAAGAGAGTGTTGTGTGCTGTGCGATCAGTCACACCAGATTTTTTTCTTAATAAGAATATTTTAACGCCCGAGATATTATTGTAAAGGTCTATAGATATCGGAGAAATTTTATTAAAAAATTGGGATAGTAGGCGTCTTTCAAATGGCTCAGGGTGCAAGTTTCGTTCAAAATTTGAAATAAGTTAATTTTTTTCCAAATAACAAGATGAAATTAAAAAAAAAAGTTTAAATATTGAGATAAAAAAAAAAAGGCTACGCTATATTGCTGAAAAGAGGTGGTTTATGGTCTATCCTAAAAGACCCTCAGAACCCTACCTCAGGTAAATTCACACAGACACTGCATATGTAGTAGTGAGTCAATTGGGATGCCTAACAGTAGGCGTCTTTCAAATGGCTCAGGGTGCAAATGTTTATGTTCCCCATGGTATTTAAGAAAAATGAAAAATGTTTTCCAATCCTTCTACTGCATTTTTTAAATGATAATTAGATATAGTTGTACCGATAATTTATTTATATTTAACTTGTATATTTCTATATCTGTTACTTCTCAAATTTTAATTATGTTAATTCTAAAATTCACTTTTAGGTTTAGTTCACTGAAAGTTTTAAGGCTTGTCATTCGTCGCTTTATATTTCTATTAGTTTGGGAACTAATCGGATCAAGTATAATAATTATAGTCATAATGAAAATATCTAACGATCTTGATTGTTATTGATTTTGAGATATAGAATATTAAAATAAATTGTTTTATATACTATACTTAATATTAATATTTATCTTTTAGCAAAATATTAAATTAATACGCCTACAGTTAGGCAACCAAACTATCATCTTTTATTCTAGTTAGCCGTAATATACAGGCGTAATTAATGTTTTACCTTTTTTTCATCTGAGGACATTTGAATCATCTCCTTATTTAATTCAATTGAATTGGCTACCAATCAATTGAAATAAATAGGTATTGGATTTAAATGTAGATGTTGATTTGTTCGAAAATTAGATGTCGAAAAAGAGCAACAAATAAAAAAAATCAATTCACGTCATGTTTATGTATTTATGATCTATCCAAAGTATGCCTATCTATAAAAAAAGAGAAAATTAAAAAAATTAGAATTTCTTTATTAAAGTAGAATTGTTAAATTTAATAATCTTACGAAAGGTTTTATTTAGTTGGCCTGAAGAACCTCGTTGATTATAAATACACCAGGTAGTAGATTATGAGCATAATTGCCGGTCCACAAAATTTGGCGTGGTGCTTAGGCCGTATATTTAAATTTATAACAGAGAGGGAGAAGAGGTGAAGGGGTTAGGGGGACCACCACAGCTGGCGGCAAGATAGTATTTTTCATTGATTGGGGTACCAGGTAGTAGATTAGTAGATTATGAAACATAATTGCCGGTCCCCACAATTTGGCGTGGTGTTTAGGCCGTATATTTAAATCTTATAACAGAGAGAGAGAGAAAAGAGGTGAAGGGGTTAAAGGGGACCACCACAACTGGCGGCAAGATAGTATTTTTTTCATTGATTGGGGTACCGGGTAGTGGATTATGAACATAATTGCCGGCCCCCACAATTTGGCATGATTTTAAGGCAGTATATTTAAATTTATAATAAAGGGAGAGAAAAGAGGTGAAGGAGTTAAAGGGGACCACCGCAGCTGACGGCAAGATAGTATTTTTCATTTATTGGGGTACCGGGTAGTGGATTATGAACATAATTGCCTGTCCCCACAATTTGGCATGGTGTTTAGGTCGTATATTTAAATGTATAATAAAGGGAGAGAAAAGAGTTGAAGGGGTTAGAGGGGACCACCGCAGCTGGCGGCAAGATAGTATTTTTCATTGATTGGGGTACCAGGTAGTGGATTATGAGCATAATTGCCGGTCCCCACAATTTGGTATGGTGTTTAGGCCGTATATTTAAATTTATAACAGAGAGAGCGAAAAGATGTGAAGGGGTTAAAGTGGACCACCGCAGCTGGCGGCAAGATAGTATTTTCATTAATTGGGGTACCAGGTAGTGGATTATGAGCATAATTGCCGGTCCCCACAATTTGGCGTGGTGTTTAGGCCGTATATTTAAATGTATAATAAAGGGAGAGAAAAGAGTTGAAGGGGTTAGGGGGGACCACCACAACTGGTGGCAAGATAGTACTTCTCAGGGGACTATAGAGGATCCCCCTCAGTTGCTGACAAGACAGTTTTTTCATTGTTTGAAGTTTTAAAGTACTCGAATTTGACCATAATTGCAGGTTTTCACATCATCTTAGCATGCATTCCATTGATTTCCTATGGAGATTAGAGGGGGTGGGGGTAAAAAAAATTGGACCAAAAATTGGCCCGGCAAGATCCGGATCCTTATTCTGGGAGCTATTCTTAGCCCAAATCCATTGAATGGTCCTCAGATTTTGCATACTCAACTACCTCCAGCGCCCGCTCTATTATTAGTTTATTAATTTAAAAATTTTGAATTTAAAACATTAACTATCTAAAAGGGACTCTGAAATGGGAGAATTGCATTAATAACATCCTATCC
>JAKCPI010015335.1:0-25343 GCA_023213315.1 Euborellia annulipes
AAAAAACATTCCAATATACCGTATATCGTAAATAATATAAATCTTTTTAAAGTCTATATGGCCTAAGATGCCGAAAAGATTATTTAAAAAAAAAAGAGTTTTTGATAAATTTTTTTAAAAATTTAAGTAGAGTTTAAATGTCATGTTCTAGCTCAGTGGTAGGCTTCGATGCATAAGTGAAAATATTTTTTGTTTAGCAGATGTAAGGATGATCAATTTTATTATAAGGACAGTCGGTCAAAAAATAAATACTTTTATCCATTTATTTGTAAATATTTCGACCCAGTGATATGGAATCATCTTCAGTACAATCAACAGATGTGGAGAAAGTAATTATTTTCAAAACATCTGTTGATTGTACTGAAGATGATTCCAAATCACTGGGGTCGAAATATTTACAAATAAACGGATAATACGCAAAAGTATTTATTTTTTGGCCAACTGTCCTTATAATAAAATTGATAATATTTTTTATTTAATGAAAAAATCCCTCAAGCTCAGTATTTGAACGAATCTTCTTTGTAGAAGCCGACACCCTAGCCCGCTACACTAGCTAGCCCCCGATAAAATATAAATAAATATGGCTGGAGTCTAAATGGTCTCCGAGACCGAAAAATTACTTTAAAAAAATATTTAAAAAATTTTGACGATAACATTTTATAAAAATATGTGTATTTTATTTATTCCGAAGAATTAAAGTGGCTGTTGTATTTAAACAGTAGATAGGAAAGGAGAATGCAGCCAGGTAATATCTAAGTCTCCAAGAAATTAAACTCTCTGTTAAGGAAACAGTTTCGGCTTTAATGAGATAAAACCCATCCTCAGTCCAATAGTCGAGAGTATGAACTCAAATAACAAAGCATTGAGTCAATAGTGGAGTTGTCATATAGTGTGTATTATTATACATAAATTGTTTGTACAAAAAATACAATGTAATGCTTATCAGTCATATATACAATGCGCCTAGTTAGAGATACAAAGTTGGAGATTGTATATATGACTGATAAGCATTGCATTGTATTTTTGTACAAACAATTTATGTATAATAATACACACTATATGACAACTCTATTGACTCAATGCTTTGTTATTTGAGTTCATACTCTCGATTATTGAACTGAGGATGGTTTTATCTCATTAAAGCCGAAACTGTTTCCTTAACAGAGAGTTTAATTTCTTGGAGACTTATTACCTGGCTGCATTCTCCTTTCCTATCTACTGTTTTATTTATTCCTTTAAATATTTCACTCTTACAATAGTCATAGCTATTCCAGGTTTAGGATGTCCATCAGGGAATTGACATCATATGCTAATGTGCGAGTCATTCGAACCGACGAAATGGAGAAAAGGGAGTAAAAAAATTCCACTCAATGTTTAGTTTAGAGATTTCAGGTACATCTACTCGTGACTCACTTCCGATTTGTAAAATAGGACTCTTATTACGAAGCTTTATCTTTAAATGAGAAGATCTCTATTGGCTGGCATTCATCAAAAATCCCTATTCCATTATTAATTCTTCAAAAATAATAAAATAATTAAATTAGTAATTTCAAACATTTTTCTTTCATAATATATTTATTTCTTCATTCCTCATATTGTTCCAAAAGGGGTTAGAGAGCTTCCCGGATGCATAGTTATCTTAATCTTGCTAGTTAAAACAAAAATAGAGATAGAGAATTCGAGGCGAGCATATCAAGATTTTACGTAGCCTAGACGATAGAACATGAATTGGCAAAATCACAAATCTAGGTTTATTATATTTTCTAGTCATGTCAACTACTGATTGTAAAGTAAATTTATTATGCTCTACAATTTTTGTAGATCATAAGCTCTATTCTGGGAATTATAACTAAAATCTAAAACAATGGTGTTATTTAAATCGAATGAGAATTTCATTATTTTTGAGAAAAAATAAATATAATTACACCAACATGAAACATTCATTATTTTTTTCACATTATATCTGAGCGACCCATTTTAAATAAATATATTCATAACTATTTTATTAGCATAACATTTATATGTATCATTTTCATCAATATGAATGAACATTTTTTGTATACTGCTCTTCTATTTTCAATTTAATATGTTAATAAAAAAAAATGTTTTTATATTTTAGCAAATTAAAAATTAATTTTCATTAACATGCCACAGAGAGCGCTTCGCTAAATTGACTTTTTTATAAATATTAAAAAATATTTAAAATTTGCCTGTGGAAAGAAAATCCGTTCCTAAAATTTTTCATAAACGGTCGAATAGTCCGGCTAATCAATTTGAAGGATTTGTCGGACTATTTGAAAAGGGACTAATCGAGGAACTAACAAAGGCACTATAATTGGTTTCTAACAAAATTTTTGTCCTATTTTTTAAAACGTTTTTAGTTTGAAATTTAAAGAAAATCTTTTAGTTTTTTGTTTATCATGTACAAAACATTATTTTATTGGAAAATTTCAAACCAAACCGGACTAGCCCTCGGGGCTTGGTGTATGGGTTAGCGTGCTTAAGTTGCGGGTTCGGACCCCAGGTAGTCCGATGATTTTATTTAAGCCATTTGGATACCAAATGGCTTAAATAATGCCTGGACCCCAAATATGTATATTAATCAATAACGGATAACATAAAAGTCTTATGTGGCCTGGGTTACCGAAAAGACTGTGTGAATGTGTGTGTGAGTGTGAATGAGAAAAAAGTGTGAGTGTTAAAAAGAACCGGACTATACGAGGTATTATTGGATTCATAATCTATCAAAGCGGATCTCTTTCTTGAGAGAAGTTGACCGAAAACATAAAATTAGAAAAAAATATTTTATTCCCGATTCATAGCTCTAAATAACCTCCTCTAAAGTAAAACATAAAATTCTTAATTTTAATTAAAAAACATAAATAAACTTTAATTTGGCTTTTTATATTTTAAAGAAATAAAAGATTTTTTTTTTATATGCATAAAAAGCGTACGTAGCACTAAGAGAAATTTCCGGATATAAAACTCTAATTAGCATTCATTTATCTGTGACCAAAAAAATTCAATAAATATGCTAGTAAATACTTTCCGCAAGTGAATTCCTTCAATCAGGGTTAACTATCTTTTTTATTAATACTAGCGTATTTGGTTTGTTAACTATTTACACATACATATTTATAGTTCCTCACTGTAAATAAAGAGTGTTAATTAATCTCTTAGAAATTTATTTCTAGAAAAGCTTTTCGAGTAAATTTAAAAAATCAAACGCTCTTTTGTTTAATGAGTAGATAGATTTGCCTTCCTTTTATCATATCTGAACACAGTGGAAACATCTCCCCGATAAATTCAGATGTGACAAACACAGAACACAACCTTGAAATATCGAAAGTAAGAGAAATTTGTGTGCGACCATTCACAACAGATTTTTTCCGTAATTTTATAACGTGAGAATTTTTTTAATTTTATTTTTAAAAATTTTTTGTAAAAATTGATTCAAAATTTCCATAGGCTATGTGTATTTTAAATATTGACTGCTTGAAATTAACTATGATTATTTTTCACGGTTTTAATTGAAGATTTTATACACAATATAGAATCCTAAGCCCTCGGGGCTTGGTGCAGGGGTTATCGTGCTAATCTCGTATACTAAAAGTCGCGGGTTCGGACCCCCAGGCATTTGGATGGCTTAAATAAGAATGCCTGGGCCCCCAATATGTATATTAATTAATTACGGATATCGTGAAAGTTATATGGCCTGAGTTGCCGAAAAGACAGTGTGAATGTGTTTGTATGTGTGAGTATGAATGAGAAAAAAAATAGAATTCTAAATAAATACAAAATTTCATTAGAATTGAAATATTTTTTTTAAATGTGTAAAAAGTTCAAACGGGACCGACCCCCTTTTGAATCGAAATTTACATGCAAATCCCCAAAGGGATTTAACATTGGCTCTATGGAAGAAAAAGCCGGAAAATAGATATGAAAAATCTGAAATACTACATCAGTAAAGTGTACTTCAAACAATTTTCACAAAAAATTTTACCGTTATACTTTATAAAGAGCTTTTAAAAAAATAGTTGATTTATGAATTTTAATCAAAATTAGAGCCAATTTTGAAATTTTTTCACAAAAAAATCGGCCCTCGTCCCTCAAAAAAAATTTCCTCTGCATTAGTACAGCGCTATTGCATATTGCACATTAGTAGCAGGGTTAACAAACAATATTAAGAAGATTAACTCTAATCGTCCTAGAATAAATAAATATTCATTCGTTTTCTCAATTACACACGATTACAAGGAATGTAATCCCATAACAAAATAAACATATTATTAACCATTCAGATTGAAGAAAAAAATGCTAATAGACACAACATGCTATAAGCCCTACTTGTCTGACGTTTTTTTATTTGTATAGAATTAAAATGATATAAAACAAAAATTTGTCACATTATGTATGAGGATGTCACGTTTTCTTTTTTCTCAAATAACGCCGAAAACGTGAATTGATAGTAAAATATTAGTATTAATAGTAATAGAAAGTACTAGAAATCAACGATTTAATCTGTTTCAGGTGGCCTGGGCAGCTCTGGAGCCGACGGAATTCGCGCCGATTGTGGCGGCATCGTGCAAGAACGGTTATATGGAAATTACGGTATCGACCAAAGGACCTTTCACAGGGGCAGTTCAGGCGAGAGATTCTCGGGCACCCGGATGTGTGTCCTTTGGGGATGGTACTAATACAACCACATTAAGGATCCACATGTTAGCGGTACAAGGCGATGCCGATTACTGCGGAGTGCTTACCAATAACGTAAGTAATATTTGCTATTTATTAATGAATAGCCAGCCATTGGACCTGCTTTGATAATAACAAAGGCAAAATTTATAAGACAGACATTAATCATTCTCTTCCTCTTGGATTTAGGGTTTTAAGGGCTAACTAACTATCCCTTTTCATTAACAAAATAGAATACGAGATTGTTTGTTGGCTTTAAGCCATAAGTCGACGGCTTAAGCCCGACGTCTTTGTGCTGTTCGATATGCTTCGAGTAACTAAGCGGGAAATGAAAAATTTTTTTTTTCATTTAATGAAACAATTTGAAAATTGACATAAAAGAAATAATTTAATTAAGATTTTCAACAGTAATTAAAAGTCATGGAATTGTAAAAAGAATGAAATTTTATTTTGTTTAAATTTGTTAGTGCATAGTCTCTTGGAGGGTGTAAAGAGATGAAAAGAGCAAGTGATAAAACAGGGAACAATCTTTTGAAGAATGGTCGGGTGAAATTTAGAAATTAATAAGCAGTCTTTGCTTTATTCTCATAATTTATAGAATAGATTTCACTGAAGAAGAAGTGAATATATTCGCCTGGGGCTTGATAAGAGAATGGGAGCTCAGAGAGAGTTGAGTTTTCATCTACATAGCAATAATGAAAACGAAAAATAAATAATGTTAGTTTTTGAGGCATCGATTTCATATTATTATTATTCAAAAAGGTCGATTTGCCTTGATGTTTGATTATCCAAATTTAACAAATATTATATGAAATTATTTTAGTAAGTGCCCAAGGGGTTCCGAGAGTTGAACACGGGACCTCTAAGAAGCAGCCAAAGCCCAAGTTTGACTTTTGACCACCAAATAATAAATTAGATAGAAAAAATATAAATTTCCATGTTTTATTTAGATTTTGAACCAGATCATCTGGATACCAAATGGTATAAATAAACCTGGTCCCTCTAATACAGTATATCGTATTTAAATAATTAGTATCGTTCAAGTCTATATGGCCTAAGATGCCGAAAAGACCTAAAATAAAAAGAACCAGAGATTATAGATCAGCTTAGTAGATAACGAAACCAATAAGGTAGCCAAAACGACCGCCTGTTTAACTTGAATTGGCAAAAACAAAGTTCATTTTTTCTTAAAAAAAAAGGCTGAAGGAAACTTTTGGCAATGGTTCAGGTTTTATTGGCATTTTGACTAACTTCGAGTAGTAAGACATTTAAAGTTGGAAAATTAAGTCAACAAAATTTACTGATATTTAATAAATGTTCAATAACCGGCTGTAGCGTTTATAGAGGAGGATTGAAGGGCAGGAGCAGCCAAAAATAAAACCTCTGAATGGTTTTTGGATTCTGGTCAAATTGATTGTCTTATCATCGTAAAAAATATATGTACAGTCAAGAGGAAAAGAAAGGGTTGTATATAAAAAAGTGCATGTGAATGATATCCTGTAAATGTAAAAAGCTATAAGATTTTCGTATAAATTTATAACAATTATGTTAAAATTGAGATACGAATTTAGAGGTTCCTCCTACTTATTCTTAAGCATCCTAAATTTAATTTTTGTTTCTTCTGCTCATCCTTCTCTCATTACTGGTATTTTTTCAACTTCCTTCCCTCGCCTAGAACTGACTTAGCTACGCCTTTCAACGATACATGCAATAGTCACATCAGCCCGCCTATAAATAATAAAACAAATCTTTATTTATTAAGATCTCAAGATTAAATTCCTTCCGCAATTAAAAATAAATCTTTAACGATATAATATGTCAACGGATGTCTCTTAAATGACAAAAGATTATATAATTAATAACTTTCTTCATAATTAATAGAGCGCAAATGATGTTTTGATTATATGTCAAATGACTTTTTTTTCTATATAAATATTATGAATTTGAAAATTGCATCACAAAAGAAAAAGAGTGAGAGGGAGATAAGGCAGAACACATAAATTGGCCTAGGAAGAAAAAGTTTTTAAAAAATTATTAAATTTTCTGCCTGATCTGAATTAATAATAGGCTATATGAATTGAGTGTCAAAGGCTACTGTAAATTTAAATTTCGGTGATTTATCCAAAAGGGATTTTATTAATACATTATAGAATAGTAGTCTATGGGAATCTAATGCATGTCAGGGAATAATTATAAATCAAAATTGGGAGTTAAAAGTCAACAAAGAGGGGATATTTTAATTAATTTGATAAAATATTGAAGAATAATGGACACGTCATTTTATGGTTTATTTGAATAATATTTGATTTCATTCTGAAAATGCGACAACTAAATAAACAAAATCTACGCATAATGAGAGAATTCAAAAGACCCAGAGAGCGTACGTAAGGGGTATTAGTGTTTACTTAGTTAAATCTATTCAAGAAGGTGTTTCCTGTTTATTTTTACACATTATATATTTTACGTCTTTTGAAAATGAAATTTTAATTTGAAGGTCTTCTTTTTATACCTTTTGATGAAATTCAATTGAATTTAATTTCTTTAGTTTTTCAAGAAAATAGACCAAAATTTAATTTAACTATGTATCTTCTATTAATATTAATCCACCAGAAAGTTATTGGACCAGCGATGTTATTAAATGTTCACTTTCTATTTCTTGTTTTGTTTTACATAAATAAAAATTAATTCAATATATGAATTGAATTAATTTTTGATAAGGATTTAATTTATATAATCAAAATAATTTCTTATCAAAATTCAATTAATAAAATTTTGAATGGTACAATTTGTGTGTTTCTCTCTTTCTTTATTTAAAAATTTGGTGTGACTGGTCGCACAGAACACAACTTTCGATTACCGAAGATCCCACCAGATTTTTTGTGCCGTCATACATATATTTAGTTTCTGGCGATATATTAGAACTAGCCGCAAGGTTCGCCTTCGGTTTCTGGCGATATATTAGAATTCAAGTTGTAAAATCTATAAGGATAGAAAAATATTTATATTTTGATAACATAGAAACCATTTCTCCTATATTTCCTATTCAAGAGTGAAGTGGTCTTCAGAAGAACGGCAAAATGAGAATATACATTTTAAAGAGCATCTAAAAAATAGTTGATTTTTGAATTTAAATCAAAATCGTTAGAGCAAATTTTGAGAAAATCAATTAAATTTAGACTGGTAACCGTAGGCACTAGTTGAAGCATTGTGATATTTTAAAAAAATAAATTATAACACATGGTAAAATTGTTTCAAAATTAAATTTATTTTAATAAATACTTAATACGTATTTCAACACTTGACGTGTCATCATCAGAAGTTTTTACATTGTTAGTAGAGCATAGTATGTAAAAACTTCTGAATTTTGATAAGAAAATATTTTATATTATTCAAATAAAATCCTTATCAAAAAATGATTCCTATTCAAAAACTTTAAATGAATTTTTTACTGAAAATAGAATCGATATGAAAAAGTGTTATAAACCAGTTTTGAAAAAGTCAAAATTCAATAGAATCACTTGTCCAGAAACTTTCTGGTGGGTTAATATTATTACTCGGCCTTTTCATTCGATTAAAAAATATTTTAGACTATTTCTATGTGAAAAAGAAACTCTGGGGATTATATTGAAATCATTTATTAATATCTATTGCCGAAAACGTCGTACTAAATTCTCTTGTTTAAATATTTCCTGATGCCTATGTCCCAGGCGAACTGAGTGGCCTCATGATCTGGCCAGAGCTTTGCTTCCCTGCCTTAACGATAAAATAAAAAATTATTTAAATTTTACCCGCTATTAAGACCAAGTGTAATGGCCTGCGATGCCAAGAATGGCTTGAAAATGTTAGTAAGCAACATGGTCCATTTTCGACTGGGATCAGCGTATCAAGTAGGGGAGTGAGGGGTAATGGCGCTCACTGGGTAATGGAGCTCACCCCTGTAACTCTGTCAAAATAAAACTTAGCAAATCGCCACGGAGCGTGAAATGCAAGGGGAGGGGGTCTCTAACGGGCAACAATGCAAAAGGACAGTCAGCTTGCGTCATGTGACCGTGAAGTGAGTTTCTTCGTTTGCGGCCGCACTGATCTAATTTTCGGTGTCGTGTTTTTTGTCGATAAGTCCAAAATTTTAATGCTTATTAAATTTTTAATTTTACTTTTCTGACAATAAAACTATTCTATTCTGTGATAATGTAATCAATTTTCAACAATTGCAAATGATTTTTTTTTAATTTCAAATTAATTATAAAACTACCGTTTGGGGTAATACCGCTCATCTGAGCGCCATTACCCCCTTAGAAAGTTTTTCAGACTGTGAAGATGGAGAGCAGCTGACAGTGATGATGAATTGAAATGTGGATGGTGAAAATTATAACAAAAGTATTATTTGCGAAGAAATTGGAAAAATTAACGAGTTGCGGTATCGCTGCACCATATATGGACTGTGGGCTCATGCTATGTGTTCAGTGTGGGATTCGCCAGATGGATATATCTGTGATTTATGTGTCCAAAAATAAAATATTTCTATTTCTAATTTGTGTTACCTCTAATAATAGTAATTAGTTTATATTATAATTATAATAATTGAAGTTGATTTGACATCGAACACTTTACTCTATTTGTTATATTGAAAAAGGCTAATCTTACGTCCAAATGGGAATAATTGATGCTAATTTGTGATTGTAGACTTTACTTTTATTGTATAAGATTGATCTCATAAATATTTCTTTAATTAAAATGTATCTTACATGTTATATTCCAAAAAACATGTTTGAGCGTTATTACCCCATGCCCTGAGCGGCATTACCCAAAGCCAGGGGCAATGCCGCTCAAACATGTTTTTTTAATATTGTTTCACTACTACTAGTAGGTCAAAGATATATGCTTTTGGTGTTAAATTGTTGATTACTCGATAATTAAAGACTTTGTTACACTTCTTAATTTGGAATTATAATAAATGATTTAAAAGATACACCATGTTTTCCTTAAGTGAACGCCATTCCCCCTCTCTCCCCTAACTATTCTTTAACGCATTGCTCTAATCCATTAAAACATGGACTGAACGACTTTAGATGGCATTTGTTTAAAATAAAATTTCCCTCGTTTCCTTGTTTAATTTGTCTCAGTTCTTAAACAAAAATTTTAATGTAATTTCCTAGTCCCTTTGGATTCTGGTAGATTAATTTTATTTTTTATAGCATTTTAGCTCTTTTTCGCTCCGAGATTATTTCTCATTAACAAAAAAGAAAAGCTCTTTTACGTGAATTTGACTAAATTAAAATGCCTATTGAACTTAATTCAATTTCTTAGAATTAATTAAATTCATTTTTTAATGATTTTTATATTAATATAAATGTATAATGTTAATCAATAACATAATGAATCTCATTAAATATAAAAAAAGTTAATGATATCATTCGGATTCTTCTCCAGAATACATAACCGAGAACAATAATTGTCTTCAAAGAGTTCCGACTAATAGCTGATTGTCAGTTTTCTTTTAAAAATTTTATATACATACAATGATGAATTTTTTTTTATCAGTGATACCTTAAAAAGTTCGTTCCCAAAAATGTATCCAAAACTAACTGGTTTCTATAGCGTATTTCTGTCAAAAGACATTCCATTAAAAATTAAATAGAATTTATAAAAAATTCACACACTCATTCCGGACGAATGTAAGATGCCCAAAGGAAGATTTTTTTTCTCTCTTCTTGATGTTGAATCAAGAAATCAACTCGAAGATAAAATGATATAAAAAGCAAAAAAAAAAAAAGAATTTGCTTTTTATATTTCGAATACAATAAGGAGGGCATCAGTAAAATAATAAAATTAATAAATACTAATGTTTCTAAATCGTGTTTCAATGAGAAAAAAAAAATTTTATTAACAAAAAAAGAATAAAGGTGACTTTTTATTTTTCTACTCTATTTCACTTGCCAGAAGTCAGTCGGTTCAAATATTTCACATTTAAGTTAAAAATTACTAAATTCAGTTGTTTTTTTTTATATATAAAATTGTTCATCTTTTAGTTTAATTGGTTTTTGATCTTCACTATATTTTTAGATTTCTTTGGGAGATACCATCAAATTTCGTTAAACCATTCACAGAGGCGTACCGAGGCAGTTGGGGGCCTGGGGCGGCACTAGAAGAGGGGGCCTTATATTGAATTTTTTTTTTGTTTGGGGGGGGGGGCTGCTCATCTTTAAACATCCCTCTTCTCCATACATAAAAATATTTTTAAAATACCGTATATTCCTGAACCCCAAGGGTCCCGGGGCCTCTCGAAGAGAAATTTTCATTAAATTTTGATTTTTTAACTAAATTTTTCGGTTTTTACTTGAGCCCTGAGGGCCCCGGGGCCTCTCAAAGAGAAATTTTCATTAAATTTTGATTTTTTTAACTAAATTTTTCGATTTTTACTTGAGCCCTGAGGGCCCCGGGGCCTCTCAAAGAGAAATTTTTATTAAATTTTGATTTTTTAACTAAATTTTTCGATTTTTACTTGAGCCCTGAGGGCCCCGGGGCCTCTCAAAGAGAAATTTTCATTAAATTTTGATTTTTTAACTAAATTTTTCGGTTTTTACTTGAGCCCTGAGGGCCCCGGGGCCTCAAAAAGAGAAATTTTCATTAAATTTTGATTTTTTTAACTAAATTTTTTGGTTTTTATTTGAGCCCTGAGAGCCCCGGGGCCTCTCAAAGAGAAATTTTCGTTAAATTTTTTTTTAATAAATATATGGGGGCCTATGCCGGCTCGGGGCCTGAGGCGGACCGCCCCCCCCCCCCCCCCTCGGTACGCCACTGACCATTCACCATTTTGACTTCGATCTTTAAATTCGGAATGAGCTGACATTTTGGAAATCTGATTGAATTTTTAAATATCAAAGTGTGGTACTTCAATTTCAGATGAAAATCAGCATATTTCTTTAAATTAAGAGCTGGATCCAAACAGTAGGTATTGAGGGTGTAAATAAAATAAACAGGCAAGTAGAGTTTAAAAAATAATTGAATGTCTGTGTTTCCAAGTCCTATTCAAGCCTTTAAGTGCCTAAATTCGTTGATTATTGCTGGATGGTCGGTAATCGAAATCGAAATTAATAATTGATTTTTCGATTAAATGTTCCACTCACTCCTCTAGACTGGCATATTAAGTTTCGAGAGGGATCTAACAACTGTTGATGAGTGATATAAGAACAACGTTTTCAAAAGGCCGGAGTTAGACTCGAAATCTGTCACTAATTTAAAATTTCGGCTCACGAAGAATCTCTAAAACATAGTAATTAAATAATTTGATTTGCGGTTTAACTGTGGTTTATTTGTAAAAATTACATCTAAACAGGGCCGGATTAAAGAAAATACCCCCCCCCCCCCCCCATTTTATTCAAAAACTTATTTTCACCTCTTGGGGTGACTAACTCAAATATAAAATTTCATCCTTCTAGCTCTTTTCGTTCCTGAGATATTTAGTTCACAGACAGACAGACACACAGACCAATTTGAGGGACCTGCTTTTTTGGACTCAGGGGATCTCAAAACGTGTATATCCATGAAAATCTCGATATCGAATTTTTGACTTGATCGCAATACTTTCTATATATTTCATATAATTTATAAATAAGAAATTATATATAATATTTCAGATATTATATATATCGCGTAGGTAAGCCGCGAAACGGAGATTTATATAATTAGATATTACTTCATGTACCCGAAAAAGTATAAGGGGGGCCGGGTCGAACCACGGATCCACCGATTTGCGCTCAGTGTGCCCTTACCACTAGACCACAGCACGCCATTCGGGTATATGAACTCAGTTGGAAAGCAAATTTGGTAAGGGCACACTGAGCGCAAATCGGTGGTTCCGTGGTTCGACTCCCGGCGGCACCCCTTATATCTTTTTTCGGGTACATGAAGTAATATCTAATTATATTTCATATAAGTGAAAAGTTGGCGAAATTTTCTAATTGAGAGAAATTCGTAAAAGATCATTTAGTGATTTGGGTTGTCTGGATGGCCTAACTTTCAGTAATTTAAAAAATAAAAATAAATTGTTTCCGGGATAGGAAGCAAAAGCAAATTTTTAAGCTATTTTTATATTTTTTATGAAATAGGTCTGCACAATCGACCTCGTATAATATCTGACAATTAATTGGGAAAATGGATTGTAAAAAAATTGAATCTCTATATAATAAGAAAAGTATTAAATAATTAAAATATAATTTGCCCAATCAAACGCAAACTCATCTCTCAAAATTGTTATCTTAAACGATATATTGACTCTCTTAATTGCAGTCTATATGTGCGTTGATTGAAAGGAATTCCATCTTTTTTTAAACAGGCTCTACATAGTTCATACTTTTCTTTATTTGTTTAAGGCCTTTTTAAATCCCACATACTTTCAGGGCCGGAACTACGAAATTTTTTAGGGGGGGCAAAATATAATTTGCCGCCCTCTCAAAATTTTTTTAAACAAAATTCATATCATTTTACTTTTTTTTTTAGTAAATTTTTCTTTAATTGTCGCCCCCCTGATATCTGCCGCCCGGGGCACATGCACCCACTGCCCCCCCAGATCCGGCCCTGCATACTTTGATTACTAAATCACTTTCCCTTTCTTTATTTATTTATTTTTTAAACTTAGTCAATTTCCTTTTCTTATTATCAAGTCATAGAATTATTAGATGTTTTTTTTTTTTTAATTAAAAAATCAAATAGACTTTTTTATTATCTAGAATGAAAAATGCATATTTTAGTGTATAAAAAAAATTTCAATTGGCTTTAAAGCCCCAGCCAAGGCCGTTAAAAATAAAATTGAAATAAGGTTAACTCGCGGATTATGTTAATTCCATTTTATTATCAAATAAGAGAGAAAGAGCAAATATTATTAATCAAAAAGAATGATATAACTTTCTTTGTGAAAGCCAAGTCGAAAATAAATAACATCTCTTATTAGCATAGAGGATCGGTAGACACTGACATTACATTTTAAAGGTAAATTATCTATCTAGGGAATATAATGTGAATCGGCTGATTGATTATCCATTCATTTCCTGGTCTGTCCGTAAGTTAATGATTTTAATAAGCGGCGCTCGAGGTCATTTTATGCCCACGGTTTTACTTCACGGTCCGTCGACCCAGAAAGGCTTTTTGGCGCCCACTCGAGAAAAGGTCGCGCATATTTTTTTTATCAGCCTGTAGTAGTAGTGCAGCTGCGACCGTGCGAAGAAGCGATGGTTTGGAACCGCCAGGTTATGGTGATCGGACAGGAGATGCCATCTCCAAGGCTGAGAACAAATCTCCATCTTCATCTTCCATCTCCTCCAGGGCAGAAACCTCACCTCTAATTGCTAAGTCAACAAATATATATATAAATACGTGTGCTCTCTTTCTTAAGTCAACGATCCATGCTTGTTCAGGTTCACAGATAGCATCATCAACAACATCATCATCATCATCATCTACCTATAAAATCCTCCGGGTTATCTGATTTTGGATTAAAAGTCATCTAGATTTAGAGATTTTATTTATTTTTTTCTGCTTGGCATTCTTATTTAAGTTCTTCCTTAAAAAAATTCCGTGAGAAAAATTTGAATATTCGCGTAAATACAATATTTAATTGAGACATTACAAGTCAATGAATCTTGACCTTGCTTTATATTATTTTATAGTAGATAATTTTACATAATTAATTTTATTTATGATTGTTATATATTTGAATAAATCGACTAACAATGTAAGGGGGCGGGGAGGGCAACAAATCATGAGGAAAAATGAACTGATTTGTTTTTTAATTCATCCAGATTAGAAAAAAAAATATCAAAATTATTTTTTGAAAGGCCTAGATAAAAAAAGTAAAAAGATGATATAATTCACCCCAGTGTAAGCGGGTTAATTATATCCTACTTTTCTATCCAATGAAAAAAAAATCCATCAAAATTCGGCAAGGAGTTCGAACCATTTGAAATTAAGCTATGTGTTTATGAGAGTTTTGAAATCTTCAAAAATAAATTCCGCCTCAGTCGACATTAAAATGTTCCTATCCCTTCTATGATATTTGCTAAATATATTTGCAGAATAAGCAGTTGAAACGTTGTGCAGTATTTATATTTTTAATAAATAATGTGGTCTATAATTAAAAATTGCCCTAATAATAATAATTCAAACCACAAAAGCTTTAATAAACATATAGAATATATTATAAATTTTAATTCAAACGGAATGCTCTTATTTTTTAGTAAAAGAATTAAAAAAAAACATTATTTTGTGCTTTATTAGGGGATGGGGCATTAACCACCCCCCCCTCCCCTTAGTTAATGGAATCCAACATCTCCCCTTTTAAGAAAATGTGAGCCTTCACTGCGAAATTACTCTCAAAATAATTTGTAAAAATTAATAAATAATTATTTTAATTTTTATTTATTTTGAAATTTTATTATAATTTTCAACCCTTAATCCACCCCTGTGTAAAAATGTATTCAGGGAACATGATTAACACAAATATAGGCCGTATCAAATGAATATAATGGTAATTGATTTAAGGAAAGAAAAAAAAATGAAAAAGTGAACTAATTTTTTTTCATTGACACCTACACTCCCCCTCCCCCTTCCATCAGCTTATATTCTCCCTCTACCCTTGTTGATATACAAAATATTTAATTTCAGATTCAAAAGAATCGTTTTTCGCAGTCAAATTATTTGTTTTTATGGTTTTTTTTTTCAATGATAAAATGCATATTAATTACCTTTAATAAGACACTCACGAGGGTGGGTCGACTGACGGGGAGGCCAGGGTGAGTAACACTATATTAATAATTCACTTTTATTCACTTAGGAGGGGTCAGCGCCTGCCAGCAGGCCACTCACTCGACTGACGAGACACTCGACTCTCTCTTTGTATCGGAATAAAAATAAATGAACATAGCAATTCCCTTTTTATTTAAAAATAAAAAAATATCTTTTGCTCTAATCTTACTCTATTTAAAGATGGATAAAAATGACAACAAGTGATTTAGAATATTCATAGGTCTTTCTTAAATAATCAACCCTTCATCACCGCTAATCCACCCCTAATATAATAAAATAATTATCAACGCTATTTTTTGAATGTTTTCTATTTATTTGACTTCGGTTTAGCTAAAATAAATTTAAAAAATATTTTTTTCAATTTTTCAACCCCTAATCCAATCCTATTAAATAAAATAATTAACGGTGTTATTACTTTCTCTTAGCCTATATATGAAATATATAGGAGAGAAAGTATTGCGATCATGTCAAAAATTCGATGTCGAGATTTTGATGGATATACATGTTTTGAGGTCCCCTGAGTCCAAAAAAGTGGGTCCCGCAAATTGGTCTGTGTGTATGTATGTGTGTGTGTGTGTGCGTGCGTGTGTGCGTGCGTGTGTCTGTATGTGTGGACAGATTTTTAGCATGAAGGAATTGAGCTACCGGATTGAAATTTTATATTTAACTTAGGTACCTTCCCACACGCTCAAAATAAGCTTTTGAACAAAATCGGCCAAAAAGTACTAGTACTTTACTGATGTACTTTTTCAGTTTTTTTCGATTTTCTCAAAATTCCCTCCAAGGATTTTTTTTAAAATTCAAAAATCAATTATTTTTTAGATGCTCTTTAAAATGTATATTCTCATTTTGCCGTTGAAATCTTCTGAAGACCACTTTACTCTTGTTCTTCATAGGAAAGATAGAAATGGTTGCCATGGTAACGGAATTTAAATCTTTTTCTTTTTATTAGATTAAAAATCAATTATTATTTAAATTCCCATTTATTTTTTTTTTTTATTTCTGTTTTAATTGTTTCAAAGAAAACATATATATATATATCTCCCACTTGCAAACATTATCGTCTCTCTCTACTCTTTTTAAATTCCCTTTCCACCTTATCTTCGCATAGAAACAATGTTAATTTCCTATAGGGATTTGTATGTTAATTTCGATTCAAAAGGGGGTCCCCTTTGGAACTTTTTACGCATTTAAAATTTTTTTTTCCAATTCTTATGAAATTTTGTATTTATTTACGATTCTATATTGTGTATAAAATGTCCAAATATGAGATTAAAATTTTGAAAAATAACCATAGTTTATTTGAAGCAGTCAACATTTAAAATGCAAGTTTGAAACTAAGGTGCTATCGGAAACTAAATATATCTCGACACAAAAAATCTGGTGTGACCAGCACAGTGCGCAACTTTCTCTTACCGAAGGGTAAGAGAAAGTTGTGTGCTGTGCGCCAGTCACACCAGATTTTTTTTTGAATTTTTTCTATTTATTTGGCCTCAATTCAGCTAAAATAAATTAGAAAAAAAAATTTTTTCAATTCAATTTTTAATATTTATTTGGCTTCAATTACAATTAAAATATATTAATAAATCTGGGGAGACTAAGCACATTACAAAACTTCATATTCAGTGTAATAATCATTTTGCTCTTTTTTAAGTTCCCTATCCGTATGGCCTTTTATATGCAAATAACGCATGTCTCGTAAATATTTTTATACCGATTCTATATTTAGGTCCTTAATGAATTTATCTAACTTTAATTTATAAATGTACTTACCAAAATGTAGAAATTGGAACGGCTCAGTCCTGCTATCCATTAAAAGGCAGCTCTGCTAAGAATTAAGTCAAGTGGTTCATCGTTGTCTGAGCCAAAGAACAACTTACAGCAGTAATAGACGAACGACTTACAGCAGGCCAAACTAGAAAAACAAAAAAAAAAAAGCTAATTAGTAAAAATATTTTTGAAATCAATAATAATTGCAATTCAATAAAATAAAAATAAAATTAATATCTAGAAGCATCAAAATAATCGAAATGTATCTATCATGGACCTATAGATCTATGAAAAATTAAAATTAAATGACAAGAAGAGTTTAAGGTTTCTTCTAACAAAGTAAACACCAATGAGCCATTTTATTAAACAATTGTTCCCCCATCAAAATCGCGCAATTGATCATACTAATGATATCCGTTGATGCATGAAGAGCATGCATTTCCTCATTATGTAGTTTCCGCCTATCATGCTTATTTATTTTAAGGCCGCAAAATATCGAGAATAAAAATATCTTGAAGAAAAAAAAGGGGGATGAAGTGAAATGAAAATTGAAGAAAGAAAAATGCCAGTAAAAAAAGAGGGGAGAATATAATGCAGAATTTTAATGTTAAACCAAAAATATCTTGCATTAGAAATAAGGATTAAAAAAAAAAACTCTATTTGATCAAATTAGTAAAGTATTTTCAAAAAGGCATATAAACATTCGGTTTTGGTTTTTATTTTATTTAAAGTTTTTCGGCATTGAATGCCATTTAGACCTCGTTCCTATTTATTACAATTGATTAGTCGCCAATTCAATTTTTGTCGCATTAGATGGGATGCGAAGCCCTGACCCCTTTCACAAGAGGCAGGAACTCTACAACTGTGCTACGGTTGCCGTGTTCAACAAAAATTTTATAATCGAATATTCTCGTTATTAATTTTATTTTTTTCCCCTTTTAAGCTCTCAGCTGTTTTCACAATACATTAAATAAAAATATGACTTAATAAAATCCGTATTATTAAATAAAATTTAATTAGAAATAGGATACATTCCGTAATTTTATTAAATAAGAAGTTTGTCAATAAAATATAAATACCGTATTGAAAGAAATAAAATTAAAGCATAATATTAATATAAAAATCTCGGATGAATACGCGTGTAAAAGAACGCCAGAAATTAAACCAATTTTAACGAGCAAAGAGAAAATAAAAATTAAACGAAGAGAGGGGAAGGTAATCAATCTTGAATGTTCATCAGAAAAGTAAGTGAAATACCTATAAGTTTATATAAAGTTATTATAACCATCCGATAAGAATGAAACTCTGGCTAACTTAACTACCCTAAAAGATATTTATTAAAGAAAAGTAGATTGGCCTTTAGTTTTGTATCTCAAAAAACTTAGGCATTTAAGAATTTTTCATTGAGGTTTTTTTTAAATAAATGAAATTCATTAGATATTTTTTAATGAATAAGAAATTATATATAATATTTAAGATATTATATATATCGTGTATGTGAGCCGCGAAACGGAAATTTATATAATTAAATATTTATCAGAAGATAATTAATATGAATTAATAATTATTTAATTATAGATATTTTTTAGTTTTTCATGACTAACTAGTCGTAAAGCCCGCCTTTGTTGTATAGCCAATTTAGGATATTTCTTATAAAAACTCCACTCTGGTTGAAATCTCTTTCAAAAATCTCGTATATTTTTCTCCCTGTCACTGACCAATCAGAAACAACATACAAAAAAGGGGAGTTCCTCCCCTAATCTGGATTCATCATAACCACCACCTCTGGAAAATTCTCTATCAATTAAAAAAAAAACAAAAATCCGTCCAATAGTTTAGGAATGCATAAAGGACACGCACACACATACACATTTATTTTTATATACACGTATATAGTTTAAAAAATATGATACTTTAAATTTCTTTTAGAAAAATTTAAAATTTTTTTTTAAACTAAAAATGAAAAAATTGTTTTCATTTATTAAATATTAATTAGACTAATTAAATAAATTAGGAAATAAAAATAAATTGTAAATAACGTGAAAAAATAGTCCACCAAAATTCCAAAACAAGCTTACAGATTGGGTAAAGCAGCCACGACCTTAATCCTCTTAGCATTGGGTCCAATGGGGGGGGAGGTTGTTGAACCCCCAAATCCCCCCCCCGTGGCTACGCCTATGCCTCTTAGCAATAATAAGTGAACTGCTTGAGCTCTTACTTCCCTTTTGAATTGTTATATTGCCGCTTAGATTTCATATCTACTAGTAGGAGGAGGAACTCCCATTAAATTTTGGTAAAATTACCTTTTTCATTAAATATTGAATAAATAATTATGATTTAAGGATTGTCTTTAAAATCACCTTCATGGGAATTCATTTTGGATAAACAACGCAACAAAAAATATCATTTGGCTGACGATGAGAATAAGGTTCTTTTTTTTAAAGCTCTCTCTCTTATATTCCAGGTTACTTTTGCTCTTTCGCAAATATCAAGAGTAAAAAAAAAAAATGAATTTAATGAAATGAAAATTGCATCAATCGGCAACGAAAAATAGGAATTATATTTGATTTTAATATTTGCTAACATTTTTTCATTAATCACTTTCGTATCAAATACGTTTTGTTATTCAAGTAAAAGAGCTCGTTGAAATCGAGTTAAAGAGTTATAATAATATTATCTTAATGTTTATTAGTAAGTTGGAAAAATAGATTATATGAATAATTCATGTAACCTGGAAATATATAATAGGGTTTATGTTTATTCTAAATATCATTTATATTATAATTATTTAGATAAATGAAAAACTTTTACTCAAAAAAAAAAAGTGAATTCAAAACAAGAAATGGAAACGATTGTAGGAAGCAAAGGCGTAGTTATCCCATCCCATTGTTTATATGAATAAATTTTTCGATTAGGCTTGAATTTAAATTGATATTTAAAATTTTTCATAAAAAATTTTATTTATTTTAAAAACATTGAAGGAAAGGAAAAAATCTGGTGTGAATGGTCGCACCAGATTTTTTGTGTCAACATATATTTAGTTTCCGACAGTATGGTACATTTGAATTCAAGATGTAAAATTCATAAACATGGAAAATATTTATATTTTGTTACCATGGCAACCATTTCTCCTATCTTTCCTATGAAGTACAAGAGTAAAGTGTGCTTCAAAAGATTTCAAGGCAAAATGAGAATATATATTTCAAAGAGCATCTAAAAAATAATTGATTTATGGATTTTAAATCAAAATCGTTGGAGCGAATTTTGAGAAAATCGAAAAATTTGAGAAAGTACATCAGTAAAGTACTACGTAGTACTTTTTGGCCGATTTTGTTCAAAAGTTTCGTGTCATGTGCCAGGGATAAATTTCAACCTCCTAGCTCAATTCCTTCAAGGTTTAAATTGAAAACAAACACAGACAGACGATGTTGCGAAAACCACTTTTTTTGGACTCAGGGACCTCAAAACGTGTATATCCATCAAAATATCGACATCGAATTTTTGAGATGAATCCATTACTTTCTCTCTATATATTACATAGGCTATATAGGTAAGATAAAGTAAAAATAATTACTTTATAGAACGGAATATCTGTTTGGGCCCCCTTCCTTCTCTCCCTTAGGAACATTTCAAACCCAACTTTAAAGTTATATATAATTATAGTGAAATGACTATCAAGTCCTCAACTGGTATCTTTGTTAAGTTCAGCCAAGTTTGCGATGAAAAGGGCAAACTAGAATCTGACAGATGCATAATGAATTCGACCTTTGAAAAATTTCTTTTTTTTTATACGTATAAAAATTGATTTAACGCTCTGCTACTATTAATAAAAATGGTCAATGAAAGTTGCAAAACTTTTTCGCTCTTTTTAACCAGCGCTACCTATATTATTATTATTCGAGTTATTAATTATAGACCACATTTTGTATTAATTATTAGGTCTATTAGGGAGGAGGCGATTAGCCGAGGGGATAAAGCAGTTAAGCTTATAATCCTGAGTTGAAGACAACTCGAGTTCAAATCCACCGCATGGAAATAAATGATATCCAACTATTTGAGATGCCTCCTCCTGAGGAAGGGAACGGGAACCCATGAATTTTTTTTTTTAATTCGTTTAAAGTCTTTTTAGGCATCTGAGGCCTTTTAGACCCCGTCCCTATTTATTTCAATGGATTGGTATCCAATTCAATTGAAATAAATTTTGTCGCTTGGGACGGGATGCTAACCCGCGATCCTTGGTACCCCATGAAAGTTACTCCTCAGAGTAACCACAACGTGTCAGGTCTGGCACTAATACTGAAGACTGAAGAGACTTATTAAAAATATAAATACTGTACAGTTTCTGCAGTCGTTTTCAAGTAATGTGCACTTGCGCCGACTCAAGTAAACTAACTATATTATTTTAAAAAATCTGGTGTGATGACCATACAGCACACAATTTTCTCTTACCTTCAGTTAGGTAATTTTAAGTTGTTGTATGTGCTGTCACAGTGGGGCAGATCTTTTTTCCGTCGAGATTTATTTCGTTTCCAATAGTAAATTGAAATTCAAGAGGTAAAATTTATAGTCATAAAAAAATATTTATATTTTGTTAAAATTTTGCAACCATATCTCATATCTTTAGTTTTGCGTTTTAGTGGGGTAATTAGCTTAAATATCAACTCCAGAGGCCATTTATTTCACCAGCATATAAGCTACTCACCAATATTAATACCTATTAAAAAAATATAATTTAATCAAGGCAAAAAAATGATTTTTTTATTTTGAATCTGTTAAAAAAATGTATTCTTTTGTTTCAGCGGACGGAGGAACATTCAATTCCAATTGCGGTACGAGTACATCGAAATCTCGAGTTATCGGATGATAAACTTTATATTATCACATGCGGCAAGGGCGGTTTCCGAAACACGAATAATCAAACCTCACTTGTCTCACTCGCCTTGTTCCACAATGGACGAAAAGTTCCAGAGTCCATTTATGGACACCCATACACACTACGAGCAGAAATCTCCAAATATGACGGTAAATAAATTTTAAATTTGATATCTCTACCGCAGATTAAAACATTTTTTTTTTTACATTAAAAAAACATTTCACAAGTCATTTGAACATAATCTCGAATGAATACGGACAAAAATTTAATTCCTTTAGTCGGAGCGAATCAGACAATATTAACATGAGCAAATATTTAATTTTACTCAAATGATATAAAAAGAGCGGAAATATATAAAAAAAAAAGTAAAAAAGGTCATTTTTGTTTAGTGATGTCTGACTTACGTTGATTAAATATGAAATGAAATTAATGAAAAAAAAAAATAGTAATCTTTTCATCAAATATGATATTTCTGATTAATTAAAAAAACTCTTTTGGCACGACTGACCTTTTTACTTTTTCTAATTCGGTTATTGAGATTACTCTTCTTATGATCAATATAGGACTTATATAGCCAAAATCAAAATTTCAAAAGCAAGAAAAACTACAATATATCTTCTATTATATAAAAGACAAAGTCTGTCTTTATTTATTATTTTTTTTTTTTTTGTAACGCATTTGACATCGAAACTACTGGAACGATTTTTTTTTTTTTAACACTCACACTTTTTTCCCATTCACACTCACATTCACACAGTCTTTTCGGCAACTTAAGCCATATAACTTTATACGATACTCGTTATTTGTAAATATATCCATTGGGGGTCCAGGCATTCTTATTTAAGACATTTGGTATCAAAATTGCTTAAATAAAATCATCGGACTGCCTGGGATCCGAACCCTCGACCCTTGGTATACAAGGTACCAATTACGCCAAGCCCGAGGGCGGAACGATTTTGGAGTTATTTAATATGTAGAAAAAAATTTCTCTTTTTAGGCAAGCTTTAATTCAGATTAGAGATAGGGAACTCCTTTTTCAAGAGGAACTCATTTTAGCAGAATAGAGGTTGAGAAACTCTCCTCTTAGGAAGTATACGATAAATACCTAAAAATTAACTATTTCAGAGAGAGGTTCTGCCCCCTTCCCCTCTTGAAAATGAGTTTCCTTATTTTTCTTTCGATTTTAAAAAATTTGCCGAAAAAATAATGAATACTTACACTGAAAAAAAAACCTTGTAAATTCAATGGAAATCCCTTCAATTCATTCCGAAACCGTAATGAAAATGCGTCAATGAGGTTTCTCGTCAATTCAATGGGATACCTTGTTAAAACGAAATTGAAGGTGCATCTTATAATTTCAAAAGGTTTTCCTGTTGAAAAAAACTGACAAGATTTCCTTTAAATTTAAAAGGAAATTTTGTTAAAACGAAGTTGACCGTATTTACCGTAAATTTTAAAGGAATTTTTGTTGAAACGAAATTGACAGGATTTCCTGTAAATTTTAAAGGAAATTTTGTTGAAACCAAATTGACAGGATTTCCTGTAATTTTTAAAGGATATTTTGTCAAAACTAAATTTACTGGATTTCTTGTAATTTTAAAATGATTTTTCATTTAATTTTTAAATTGAATTTATTTCAATCTGCTACAGTTACACTCGACGGAACACAGGTTTTTGGCGTGTTGATTAATTTAAGAGATTTTTTTTTAATTATTTATTTTAAATATATTTTTAATTTTTCTCAGGTCAAAGATATGCATTATTGTTTTACGAATGACATGAGAAAAATCAAACATATATTTAAAAAATAATTAAAAAATTTTTTAATTAATCAACACGCCAAAATCCTGCTGTTCCGACGAGCTGTGGCAGATTGAAATAAATTCAAGTTACAATGATTTTTTTGTCAAAAACAATTTGACAGGATTTCTTATAATTTTAAAAGGATTCTTTGTATAAAGGAAATTATGTAAAAAAATCAAATTTACAAAATTATAACAAAAAAATGTTTTTTTTTATTTTACGAGTTAATTACAAAAAAATTACAATTCAGTTGTAATGTACACCAAACTCATATAAATAAATATAATAAATTTGAAATGAATTATCAAGATGTCTTATTTTATAAATAGGCCTATTAATAAGTTTTGAAACATATTAAAATATCAAAAATATGTATTTATTTTTAGATAATATGAAAAAAAAAATAGAAATGTCATTTTCAGAACCATAGGATGAATTGTTCATTTGTAGATGCTGAATCTTCGATTTTGTATTCTGAAAAAAAAAAGTTTGTTTTTTTTAATTCTACCAAAATTTGTTTATATTCTAAATTTTTAACTTGTTGAGGGTCGGCCTGACCAAGAGAGAGAAGCCCTCTTGGGTTAAGGCAAGGGCGGATACAAGGGGGGGTAAAGGGGGTAATTACTCCCCCGAGATTCGAAAAAAATACCTTTTTTTCGCAAAAAAATCTATTTTTAATGTAAAATTTTAAAAATTAATACTTAAAAATTTGAGGTGTATTTATTTTCTGACAAACAAGTACAGAATGCGCTTTTAAATTACCGAAATTAAAAAAAAAATAGTGTGCTGTGTGACGAGTCACACCAGATTACCCCCCGAGAAACACCTCTGGATCCGCCCTTGGGTTAAGGTGATTGTATTCGGTTCTTTTGTCACTTGAAAATAAGGAATTTTATCTGAAAGAACCCTTTTTCCCACTAATGTCAATGGCCGAAAGCCTAAAACGTATGCAAGAGTTTTTTATTCAAAAAAATAAATTGTATAAACACTAGATAATATTTTGAAACATTTTACATTTTGTTTTATAACATTATATTTACCTTTTAATGTATGAAACAGACCCTTCTAAATCCCACTCAATTAGAATGTGATATAATTTTAAATAGTCTTCATTGAAGTCCTGCAAGTCAAGCACAAAATTTATTATAAATAATATATTAAAAGAAAAATCATAATATATTTTGTAGACGTACCTTGGTTTTTTGCCATAATAGTGTAAGAAAAAAACAGGACACAAAGAAAATTTTGTTAGACGTGCCGTGAATAAAAAAAAAAGTACAAAATATTTTTTCAAAATTAAAAAGTATATATGATAGAAGATATCAACTCGGATTTCAAATATTCAAAGAATGAATCTGGGAAAAGAAATGTAGCCTAGTCAACTCAAGCTAGTCATACTGTC
>JAKCPI010015336.1:0-28317 GCA_023213315.1 Euborellia annulipes
AATATTTAAAATTTGCCTGTGGAAAGAAATCCGTTCCTAAAATTTTTCATAAACGGTCGAATAGTCCGGCTAATCAATTTGAAGGATTTGTCGGACTATTTGAAAAGTGGGACTAATCGAGGAAACTAACAAAGGCACTATAATATTTGGTTTCAACAAAATTTTTGTCTTATTTTTTAAAACGTTTTTAGTTTGAAATTCTAAAGAAAATCTTTTAGTTTTTTGTTTATCATGTACAAAACATTATTTTATTGGAAAATTTCAAACCAAACCGGACTAGCCTTGGCGTTGTTGGTAGCGCGCCTCCCTTGTATACCAGGGGGGGGGGGGGGGGGGGGGGGGGGGGGCATTTTGCTAGTATATTTGGATACCAAATGGCTTAAATAAGAATGCCTGGACCCCAATATATATAGGCCTATATTTCATAATAACGGTTATTGTAAAAAATCTTAAATGGCCTAAGTTTCCGAAAAGACTGTGTATATGTGAGTGTGAATGGAAAAAGTGTGAGTGTTGAAGGCTAAAGCAGACTATACGAGGTATTATTGGATTCATAATCTATCAAAGCGGATCTCTTTCTTGAGAGAAGTTGACCGAAAACATAAAATTAGAAAAAAATATTTCTGTTCCCGATTCATAGCTCTAAATAACCTCCCTTCTAAAGTAAAACATAAAATTCCTAATTTTAATTTAAAAACAAATAAACTTTTTAATTTGGCTTTTTTTATATTTTTAAAGAAATAAAAGATTTTTTTTTTATATGCATAAAAAGCGTACGTGGCACTAAGAGAAATTTCCGGATATAAAACTCTAATTAGTGCATCCATTTATCTGTGACCAAAAAATTCAATAAATATGCTAGTAAATACTTTCCCCGCAAGTGAATTCCTTAAATCAGGGTTAACTATCTTTTTTATTAATACTAGCGTATTTGGTTTGTTAACTATTTACACATACATATTTATAGTTCCTCACTCGTAAATAAAGAATTGTGTTAATTAATCTCTTAGAAATTTATTTCCTAGAAAAGCTTTTCGGAAATGCAGAAATTTAAAAAATCAAACGCTCTTTTTGTTTAATGAGTAGATAGTTTTGCCTTCCTTTTTATCATATCTGAACACAGTGGAAACATCTCCCCGATAAAATTCAGATGTGACAAACACAGAGACACAACCTTGAAATATCGAAAGTAAGAGAAATTTGTGGGCGACCATTCACAAAAGATTTTTTCCGTAATTTTATAACGTGAGGAATTTTTTTTAAATTTATTTTAAAAACTTTTTTGTACAAATTGATTCAAAATTTCCATAGGCTCTGTGTATTTTTAATATTGACTGCTTGAAATTAACTATGATTATTTTTCACGGTTTTAATTGAAGATTTTATACACAATATAGAATCCTAAGCCCTCGGGGGCTTGGTGTAGGGGTTATCGTGCTAATCTCGTATACTAAAAGTCGCGGGTTCGGACCCCTAGGCATTTTGGATGGCTTGAATAAGAATGCCTGGGCCCCCAATATGTATATTAATTAATTACGGATATCGTGAAAGTTATATGGCCGTTATAGTTGCCGAAAAGACAGTGTGAATGTGTGTATGTGTGAGTATGAATGAGAAAAAAAAATAGAATTCTAAATAAATACAAAAATTTCATTAGAATTGAAATAGTTTTTTTTAAATGTGTAAAAAGTTCAAACGGGACCGACCCCCTTTGAATCCGAAATTTACATGCAAATCCCCAAAGGGATTTAACATTGGCTCTATAGAATAGAAAAAGCCGGAAAATAGATATGAAAAATCTGAAATACTACATCAGTAAAGTGTACTTCAAACAATTTTCACAAAAAATTTTACGGATATACTTTCTTTTTAAAGAGCTTTAAAAAATAGTTGATTTATGAATTTTAATCAAAAATTAGAGTCAATTTTGAGATCTTTTTTCACAAAAAAATCGGCCCTCGTCTCTCGAAAAAAATTTCCTCTGCATTAGTACAGCGCTATTGCATATTGCACATTAGTAGCAGGGTTAACAAACAATATTAAGAAGATTAACTCTAATCGTCCTAGAAATAAATATTCATTCGTTTTCTCAATTACACACGATTACAAGGAATGTAATCCCATAACAAAATAAACATATTATTAACCATTCAGATTGAAGAAAAAAATGCTAATAGACACAACATGCTATAAGCCCTACTTGTCTGACGTTTTTTTATTTGTATAGAATTAAATGATATAAAACAAAAATTTGTCACATTATGTATGAGGATGTCACGTTTTCTTTTTTCTCAAATTACGCGGAAAAACGAATTGATAGTAAAATATTAGTATTAATAGTAATAGAAAGTACTAGAAATCAACGATTTAATCTGTTTCAGGTGGCCTGGGCAGCTCTGGAGCTGATTTAATTTGTGCCGATTGTGGCGGCATCGTGCAAGAACGGTTATATGGAAATTACGGTATCGACCAAAGGACCTTTCACAGGGGCAGTTCAGGCGGAGATTCTCAAGCACCCGGATGTGTGTCCTTTGGGGATGGTACTAATACAACCACATTAAGGATCCACATGTTAGCGGCACAAGGCGATGCCGATTACCGCGGAGTGCTTACCAATAACGTAAGTAATATTTGCTATTTATTAATGAATAGCCAGCCATTGGACCTGCTTTATATAATAATGTAAAGGCAAAATTTATAAGACAGACATTAATCATTCCTTCCTCTCTGATTTAGTGGTTTTAAGGGCTAACTAACTATCCCTTTTCATTAACAAAATAGAATATGAGATTGTTTGTTGGCTTCAAGCCATAAGTCGACGGCTTAGCCCGACGTCTTTGTGCTGTTCGATATGCTTCGAGTTACTAAGCGGGAAATGAAATTTTTTTTTCATTTAATGAAACAATTTGAAAATTGACAGAAAAGAAATAATTTAATTAAGATTTTCAACAGTAATTAAAAGTCATGGAATTGTAAAAAGATTGAAATTTTATTTTGTTTAAATTTGTTAAGTGTGATAGTCTCTTGGAGGGTGTAAAGAGATGAAAAGAGCAAGTGATAAAACAGGGAACCCTCTTTCGAAGAATGGTCGGGTGTGAAATTTAGAAAAACAATATTATAAGCAGTCTCTTACTTTAATCTCCTTCAATTTATAGAAACATAGATTTCACTGAAGAAGAAGTGAACATATTCGCCTGGGGCTTGATAAAAGAATGGGAGCTCAGAGAGAGTTGAGTTTTCATCTACATTCCCATAATGAAAACGAAAAATAAATAAGGGTGTTAAGTCTTTGAGGCATCGATTTCATTTATTATTATTCAAAAAGGTCGATTTGCCTTGGATGTTTGATTATCCAAATTCTAACAAATATTATATGAAATTATTTTAGTAAGTGCCCAGTTCCGAGAGTTGAACACGGGACCTCCAAGAAGCAACCGAAGCCCAAGTTTTGACTTTTGACCACTTGATTGTTTCATCCAATAATAAATTATCCATAAATAGAAAAAATACAAATTACCATGTCTTATTTTTAGATTTTTGAACCAGAGATAATTAAAATCATCTGGATACCAAATGGTATAAATAAACCTGGCCCGTCTCTTATATCGTATTTAAATAATTTTAGTATCGTTCAAGTCTATATGGCCTAAGATGCCGAAAAGACCCAAAATAAAAAGAACCAGAGATTATAGATCAGCTTAGTAGATAATGAAACCAATAAGGTAGCCAAAACGACCGCCTGTTTAACTTGAATTGGCAAAAACAAAGTAATTTTTTTTTTAATTTAAAAAATTTGACTGAAGGAAACTTTTGGCAATTGTTCAGGTTTTATTGGCATTTTGACTACCCCCGAGAGAAGACAAAAGTTGGAAAATAAGTCAACAAAATTTACTGATATTTAATAAGTTCAATAACTGGCTGTAGCGTTTATAGAGGAGGACAAAAGGGCAGGAGTAGCCAAAAATGAAGCCTCTGAATGGTCTTCGGATTCGGGTCAAATTGATTGTCTTATCATCGTAAAAAATATATGTACAGTCAAGAGGAAAAGAAAGGGTTGTATATAAAAAAGGTGCATGTGAATGATATCCTGTAAATGTAAAAAGTTATAAGATTTTCGTATAAATTTATAACAATTATGTTAAAATTGAGATACGAATTTAGAGGTTCCTCCTACTTATTCTTAAGCATCCTAAACTTAATTTTTGTTTCTTCTGCTCATCCTTCTCTCATTACTGGTATTTTTTCAACTTCCTTCCCTCGCCTAGAACTGACTTAGCTACGCCTTTCAACGATACATGCAATAGTCACATCCAGCCCGCCTATTTGTTAAATAATAAAACAAATCTTTATTTATTAAGATCTCAAGATTAAATTCCTTCCGCAATTAAAAATAAATCTTTAACGATATAATATGTCAACGGATGTCTCTTAAATGACAAAAGATTATATAATTAATAACTTTCTTCATAATTAATAGAGCGCAAATGATGTTTTGATTATATGTCGAAATGATTTTTTTTTCTATATAAATATTATGAATTTGAAAATTGCATCACAAAAGAAAAGAGTGAGAGGGAGATAAGGCAGAACACATAAATTGGCCTAGGAAGAAAAGTTTTTAAAAAAATTATTAAATTTTCTGCCTGATCTGAATTAATAATAGGCTAAATGAATTGAGTGTCAAAGGCTACTGTAAATTTAAATTTCGGTGATTTATCCAAAAGGGATTTTATTAATACATTATAGAGGTAGTAGTCTATGGGAATCTAATGCATGTCAGGGAATAATTATAAATCAAAATTGGGAGTTAAAAGTCAACAAAGAGGGGGATATTTTAATTAATTTGATAAAATATTGAAGAATAATGGACACGTCATTTTATGGTTTATTTGAATAATATTTGATTTCATTCTGAAAATGCGACAACTAAATAAACAAAATCTACGCATAATGAGAGAATTCAAAAGACCCAGAGAGCGTACGTAAGGGGTATTAGTGTTTACTTAGTTAAATCTATTCAAGAAGGTGTTTCCTGTTTATTTTTACACATTATATATTTTACGTCTTTTGAAAATGAAATTTTAATTTGAAGGTCTTCGACATTTTTTTTTATACCTTTTGATGAAATTCAATTGAATTTAATTTCTTTAGTTTTTGAAGAAAATAGACCAAAATTTAATTTAACTATGTATCTTCTATTAATATTAATCCACCAGAAAGTTATTGGACCAGCGATGTTATTAAATGTTCACTTTCTATTTCTTGTTTTGTTTTACATAAATAAAAATCTGGTGTGACTGGCGCACAGCACACAACTTTCTCTTACCTTCGGTAATCGAAAGTTGTGTACTGTGCTTGTCACACCAGATTTTTTGTGTCGACGTGTATTTAGTTCCCGGCAGTAGGGAATATTTGAATTCAGATGTAAAATTTATAAGTATGGGAAAATATTTATATTTTGTTACCATGGCAACCATTTCTCCTATCTTTCCTATGAAGCACAAGAGTAAAGTGTGCTTCAAACAATTTTTGAGGGCAAAACGAGAATATACATTTGAAAGAGCATCTAAAAAATAATTGATTTTTGAATTTTAATCAAAATCGTTAGAGCGAATTTTGAGAAAATCGAAAAAAACTGAAAAAGTACATCAGTAAAGTACTAGTACTCTTTGGCCGATTTTGATTAAAAGCTTATTTTTCCGGTCCCGGGGGTGTTTAACTTAAATATAAAATTTCAGCCTCATAGTTCAATTCCTTCATGCTTAAAATTTGACACCCACCCACCCATTCACTACCACACAGACAGGACATGTCGCGAAAAACCACTTTTTTACTTTCTCTTACCTATGTATATATGTAATATATATATAGAGAGAAAGTATTGGATTCATGTCAAAAATTCGATGTCGAGATTTTGATGGATCTTCACGTTTTGAGGTCCTCTGAATCCAAAAAAGTGGTTTTCGCGACATGGTCTGTCTGTGTGTGTGTGTGTGTGTGTGGGTGGGTGGGTGGGTGGGTGGGTGGGTGTGTGTGTGTGTGTGTGTTCAATTTTAAGCATGAAGGAATTGAGCTAGGAGGATGAAATTTTATATTTAAGTTAAATACCTCCCGGGACCGGAAAAATAAGCTTTTAATCAAAATTGGCCAAAGAGTACTAGTACTTTACTGATGTACTTTTTCAGTTTTTTTTTGATTTTCTCAAAATTCGCTCTAACGATTTTGATTAAAATTCAAAAATCAATTATTTTTTAGATGCTCTTTCAAATGTATATTCTCGTTTTGCCCTCAAAATTGTTTGAAGCACACTTTACTCTTGTATTTCATAGAGAAGATAGGAGAAATGGTTGCCATGGTAACAAAATATAAATATTTTGCCATGTTTATAATTTTGACATCTTAAATTTCGAATATATTGGCGGAAACTAAATATATTTCAACACAAAAAATCTGGTGTGACAAGCACAGAACACAACTTTCTCTTACCTATGTATATATGTAATATATATATAGAGAGAAAGTATTGGATTCATGTCAAAAATTCGATGTCGAGATTTTGATGGATCTTCACGTTTTGAGGTCCCCTGAATCCAAAAACTGGTTTTCGCGACATGGTCTGTGTGTGTGTGTGTGGGGGTGGGTGGGTGGGTGGGTGTGTGTGTGTTCAATTTTAAGCATGAAGGAATTGAGCTAGGAGGTTGAAATTTTATATTTAAGTTAAATACCTCCCGTGACCGGAAAAATAAGCTTTTAATCAAAATCGGCCTAAGAGTACTAGTACTTTACTGATGTACTTTTTCAGTTTTTTTCGATTTTCTCAAAATTCGCTCTAACGATTTTGATTAAAATTCAAAAATCAATTATTTTTTAGATGCTCTTTCAAATGTATATTCTCATTTTGTGATTGAAATCTTCTGAAGACCACTTTACTCTTGTACTCCATAGAAAAGATAGGAGAAATGGTTGCCATGGTAACAAAATATAAATATTTTCCCATACTTATAAATTTTACATCTGAATTCAAATATTCCCTACTGCCGGGAACTAAATACATGTTGACACAAAAAATCTGGTGTGACAAGCACAGAACACAACTTTCGATTACCGAAGGTAAGAGAAAGTTGTGTGCTGTGCGCCAGTCACACCAGATTTTTTGGATTCAGGGGACTGATAAGGATTTAATTTATATAATCAAAATAATTTCTTATCAAAATTCAATTAATAAAATTTTGAATGGTACAATTTGTGTGTTTCTCTCTTTCTTTATTTAAAAATTTGGTGTTACTGGTCGCACAGAACACAACTTTCGATTAGCGAAGATCCCACCAGATTTTTTGTGCCGTCATACATATATTTAGTTTCTGGCGATATATTAGAACTAGCCGCAAGGTTCGCCTTCGGTTTCTGGCGATATATTAGAATTCAAGTTGTAAAATCTATAAGGATAGAAAAATATTTATATTTTGATAACATAGAAACCATTTCTCCTATATTTCCTATTCAAGAGTGAAGTGGTCTTCAGAAGAACGGCAAAATGAGAATATACATTTTAAAGAGCATCTAAAAAATAGTTGATTTTTGAATTTAAATCAAAATCGTTAGAGCAAATTTTGAGAAAATCAATTAAATTTAGACTGGTAACCGTAGGCACTAGTTGAAGCATTGTGATATTTTAAAAAAGTAAATTATAACACATGGTAAAATTGTTTCAAAATTAAATTTATTTTAATAAATACTTAATACGTATTTCAACACTTGACGTGTCATCATCAGAAGTTTTTACATTGTTAGTAGAGCATAGTATGTAAAAACTTCTGAATTTTGATAAGAAAATATTTTATATTATTCAAATAAAATCCTTATCAAAAAATGATTCCTATTCAAAAACTTTAAATGAATTTTTTACTGAAAATAGAATCGATATGAAAAAGTGTTATAAACCAGTTTTGAAAAAGTCAAAATTCAATAGAATCACTTGTCCAGAAACTTTCTGGTGGGTTAATATTATTACTCGGCCTTTTCATTCGATTAAAAAATATTTTAGACTATTTCTATGTGAAAAAGAAACTCTGGGGATTATATTGAAATCATTTATTAATATCTATTGCCGAAACCGTCGTACTAAATTCTCTTGTTTAAATATTTCCTGATGCCTATGTCCCAGGCGAACTGAGTGGCCTCATGATCTGGCCAGAGCTTTGCTTCCCTGCCTTAACGATAAAATAAAAAATTATTTAAATTTTACCCGCTATTAAGACAAAGTCTAATGGCCTGCGTGCCAAGAATGGCTTGAAAATGTTAGTAAGCAACATGGTCCATTTTCGACTGGGATCAGCGTATCAAGTAACTATTCTTTAACGCATTGCTCTAATCCATTAAAACATGGACTGAACGACTTTAGATGGCATTTGTTTAAAATAAAATTTCCCTCGTTTCCTTGTTTAATTTGTCTCACAAATCAGTTCTTAAACAAAAATTTTAATGTAATTTCCTAGTCCCTTTGGATTCTGGTAGATTAATTTTATTTTTTATAGCATTTTAGCTCTTTTTCGCTCCGAGATTATTTCTCATTAACAAAAAAGAAAAGCTCTTTTACGTGAATTTGACTAAATCAGTGGTTCCCAACCTTTTTTGACCCATCGCCCCTTTCTGGAGGTTGACTAACACCTATCGCCCCCCTTTACATTTTCATTGTATGCCTAATTTTAATTTGAAGTAAAGTGTAAATAATAAAACACTTTTATTATTATAAACAATTTTATTACCGTAGGCCTATATACAGGGCCGCAGACAGACTTGACAGGCCCCGGGGCTATTTAGTAATTCGCCCCCCCCCCCAAAAAAAAAAAAAACTTAAAGTTTTTTTTAGTATTTAAAATGCTATTGTGGCCTTCGTGCCAACAATTTTTTACACAGTTTTTGACACAACTTTTGAAATAGTTATTCATAGCTTACAATATTTATTTAAATAAAGTTATATAAAATTTTTTCAAAATTTCCTTAAACAAAGAGTTACAAAGTTTTAATTTATCGAGATCTGGACAGAGGATTTCCGGAGGAATCTGGGGATATGGAAAACTTTTTGAAAATTAGCCACTGAAATCTGCGTTTTTAGCTATTGTGAGTCGTGAAAAAGATCAAACTTGATTTGAGCTTAAAGGGCCCTGGCCCCCTGAGGGAAAAAAATTCAAGAAAATGATTTTTTTTAATTGAAATTTAGGATTTGAGCTAAAAGTGACGTTTCAATTCTGGATTGGAATTATCTTCTTTTTATGATAATATTTTGTCCTCTTTTATCCTGACCATTCTGTAAATAGGAGATTCTTCTCTTTGATTTTTATTTTTTTAAATTTTAGTAAACTAATAATTTTTCTCCCTTTGAATACTCATCGCCCCCCAATCGCCCCCCGCTTATTTATCGCCCCCCTGAAAACCCAAATCGCCCCCTTGGGGGCGATCGCCCCCAGGTTGGGAATCACTGGACTAAATTAAAATACCTATTGAACTTAATTCAATTTCTTAGAATTAATTAAATTCATTTTTTAATGATTTTTATATTAATATAAATGTATAATGTTAATCAATAACATAATGAATCTCATTAAATATAAAAAAAGTTAATGATATCATTCGGATTCTTCTCCAGAATACATAACCGAGAACAATAATTGTCTTCAAAGAGTTCCGACTAATAGCTGATTGTCAGTTTTCTTTTAAAAATTTTATATACATACAATGATGAATTTTTTTTTATCAGTGATACCTTAAAAAGTTCGTTCCCAAAAATGTATCCAAAACTAACTGGTTTCTATAGCGTATTTCTGTCAAAAGACATTCCATTAAAAATTAAATAGAATTTATAAAAAATTCACACACTCATTCCGGACGAATGTAAGATGCCCAAAGGAAGATTTTTTTTTCTCTCTTCTTGATGTTGAATCAAGGAATCAACTCGAAGATAAAATGATATAAAAAGCAAAAAAAAAAAAGAATTTGGTTTTTATATTTCGAATACAATAAGGAGGGCATCAGTAAAATAATAAAATTAATAAATACTAATGTTTCTAAAATCGTGTTTCATTGAGAAAAAAAAATTTTATTAACAAAAAAAGAATAAAGGTGACTTTTTATTTTTCTACTCTATTTCACTTGCCAGAAGTCAGTCGGTTCAAATATTTCACATTTAAGTTAAAATTACTAAATTCAGTTGTTTTCTTTTTTTTTTTTTTTTTTTTTATAAAATTGTTCACCTTTTAGTTTAATTGGTTTTTGATCTTCACTTCAATAGTTAAGCGGACAAAACTAATATTTATTTATCAAGAGTTAAAATTAATCCGAAATAAAATTTTTAGGAAGAAATGATCATGTAATCTTTAAATTCGGGATGAGTTGACATTTTGGAAATTTGATTAACATGAAATAATTTTTAAATATCAAAGTGTGGTACTTCCAATTCAGATGAAAATCAGCATATTTCTTTAAATTAAAAGCAGGATCCAAACAGTATGTATTGAGGGTGTAAATAAAATAAACAGGCAAGTAGAGATTAAAAAATAATTGAATGTCTGTGTTTCCAAGTCCTATTCAAGCCTTTAAGTGCCTAAATTCGTTGATTATTACTGGATGGTAATCGAAATCGAAATTAATAATTGATTTTTCGATTAAATGTTCCACTCACTCCTCTAGACTGGCATATTAAGTTTCGAGGGGGATCTAACTGTTCATGAGTGATATAAGAACAACGTTTTCAAAAGGCCGGGGCGAGACTCGTAATCTGTCACTAATTTAAAATTTCGGCTCACGAAGAATCTCTAAAACTTGTTAAATATTTGTTTTACTTTTCTAAAAGGCGTAATCGATAAGAATTTTTACTGGGGCATGAAGGAAAAATATTTTTCAATAAAATAATCGAAAAATAAATAAAGAGCATCAAAAAAAATAGTTGATTTATGAATTTTAATCAAAATCTTTGGAGCTAATTTTGAGAAAATAAAAAAAAAAAAAAAAAAAACTGAAAAAGTACATCAGTATCACTTATTAGCCGATTTTATTCAAAAACTTATTTTCACCTCTTGGGGTGACCAACTCAAATATAAAATTTCAATCTTCTAGCTCTTATCGTTCCTGAGATATTTAGTTCACAGACTGACAGACACACAGCCCAATTTGAGGGACCTACTTTTTTGGACTCAGGGGATATCCATGAAAATCTCGACATCAAATTTTTGACATGATCGCAATACTTTCTATATTTTTCATATAAGTGAAAAATTTGAGAAATTTTCTGATAGAGAGAAATTCGTAAAAGATCATTTAGTGATTTGGGTTGTCTGGATGGCCTAACTTTCAGTAATTTAAAAAATAAAAATAAATTGTTTCCGGGATAGGAAGCAAAAGCAAATTTTTAAGCTATTTTTATATTTTTTATGAAATAGGTCTGCACAATCGACCTCGTATAATATCTGACAATTAATTGGAAATTGTAAAAAAATTGAATCTCTATATAATAAGAAAAGTATTAAATAATTAAAATATAATTTGCCCAATCAAACGCAAACTCATCTCTCAAAATTGTTATCTTAAACGATATATTGACTCTCTTAATTGCAGTCTATATGTGCGTTGATTGAAAGGAATTACATCTTTTTTCAAACAGGCTCTACATAGTTCATACTTTTCTTTATTTGTTTAAGGCCTTTTTAAATCCCACATACTTTCAGGGCCGGAACTACGAAATTTTTTAGGGGGGGGGCAAAATATAATTTGCCGCCTTCTCAAAATTTTTTAAACAAAATTCATATCATTTTACTTTTTTTTTTTAGTAAATTTTTCTTTAATTGCCGCCCCCTGATATCTGCCGCCCGAGGCACATGCACCCACTGCCCCCCCCCAGATCCGGCCCTGCATACTTTGATTACTAAATCACTTTCCCTTTCTTTATTTATTTTTTAAACTTAGTCAATTTCCTTTTCTTATTATCAAGTCATAGAATTATTAGATGTTTTTTTTTTTTTTAATTAAAAATCAAATAGACTTTTTTATTATCTAGAATGAAAAATGCATATTTTAGTGTATAAAAAAAATTTCAATTGGCTTTAAAGCCCCAGCCAAGGCCGTTAAAAATAAATTTGAAATAAGGTTAACTCGCGGATTATGTTAATTCCATTTTATTATCAAATAAGAGAGAAAGAGCAAATATTATTAATCAAAAAGAATGATATAACTTTCTTTGTGAAAGCCAAGTCGAAAATAAATAACATCTCTTATTAGCATAGAGGATCGGTAGACACTGACATTACATTTTAAAGGTAAATTATCTATCTAGGGAAGATAATGTGAATCGGCTGATTGATTATCCATTCATTTCCTGGTCTGTCCGTAAGTTAATGATTTTAATAAGCGGCGCTCGAGGTCATTTTATGCCCACGGTTTTACTTCACGGTCCGTCGACCCAGAAAGGCTTTTGGCGCCCACTCGAGAAAAGGTCGCGCATATTTTTTTTATCAGCCTGTAGTAGTAATGCAGCTGCGACCGTGCGAAGATGCGATGGTTTGGAACCGCCAGGTTATGGTGATCGGACAGGAGATGCCATCTCCAAGGCTGAGAACAAATCTCCATCTTCATCTTCCATCTCCTCCAGGGCAGAAACCTCACCTCTAATTGCTAAGTCAACAAATATATATATAAATACGTGTGCTCTCTTTCTTAAGTCAACGATCCATGCTTGTTCAGGTTCACAGATAGCATCATCAACAACATCATCATCATCATCATCATCTACCTATAAAATCCTCCGAATTTATGGGTTATCTGATTTCGGATTAAAAGTCATCTAGATTTAGAGATATTATTTATTTTTTTCTGCTTGGCATTCTTATTTAAGTTCTTCCTCAAAAAAATTTCGTGAGAAAAATTTGAATATTTGCGTAAATACAATATTTAATTGAGACATTACAAGTCAATGAATCTTGACCTCGCTTTATATTATTTTATAGTAGATAATTTTACATAATTAATTTTATTTATGATTGTTATATATTTGAATAAATCCAACGATCTCTATTTTTTTCAAAATTTATCATATTTTACCACTAGTAATTAATAAAACATTCAAAAAAAGAGGGCAAAATGATATAAAAAAATTAGGGTCGTCACGAAATTTTAGTTTTTACTTAGCGATGGGGTTTGGGGAGGGGGAGGGCAACTAATCATAAGGAAAATGAACTGATTTGTTTTTCGATTAATTAAATTTTTTTTTTTAGAAAATAAAATTATTTGCTTTTTAAGATCAGTGTGTTTCTTGATTTATTAAAAAAGCTTGATTTGCTGTTTTTCGATAATTATTTATTGTTAATGGATAATATTTAAATGAGTCAATCTTTTTATTATACACTCTCCGATTGCTGTCCTAGTAAAAAAAATTGAATTAGTCTTGGCACAATAATTATGAGAATTTCAAGTTAGTGTTCTATATTAATATTTACCTTATTGTCAAGAATATTTTAGATTTTTTCACTTGAATTTCACAATCACATGTACACTAATTAAAAACAAAAACTAAAAAAAGTTATTTTTATTTACTACAAACAAAAAGTGTATAAAATAAAGAAAAATAATAAAAAAAGTAAAAACAGCAAGGTATAAAATTTTTGAATTAACTTTGCCTTGACCACAATCGTTGCTGTTAAGCAATGCCAAGCGCGGCGAAATCTGGGATTGGTGACCCCCTGAAATCAGCGTGTTGAACGTCCCCCGGTAGCCATCGATACTATTATAAATTTAATAATATATAAAAAATTAAAACCCTAATGGCCTCTGCAGCCGAAAAAGGGGTAATTAAATAAAAAAAAAAAAAAAAAACTTTGCCTTGCTTAATAAAAATTATAAAAAAAAAAAAAAATGAAACAGTAAGTCGGGAGCCTGAAGAAATCGTATCAATGAGAGCGAACGTGATTTTTTCGATTACGAGCAAACGAGTGCTGGCGATCCTACCTAATCTAACACAAAATACGAACAGATGTGAAGTGTATTTGTAACCCCGTCCCCACCATCAGATCGGTGGAGCCCTCGGGTCCCTAGCCTCAAGGATTGCAATCTGGAGCCTCCAGGCTATTCCTGGAGAAACTGCAACCCTTCTCTGACTCGTTTGACTCATAGAGCCACCTCAAACCCACCCTCAAAGATACAAAAACATATCAGACTCCCGAATGCGTCCAAAAAAGAAGTATTTTCGCAAAATACAAGAACACTTGGAACCTGGGTCTCAATCTTTCAATTAGATCTGACCGCATCTCCTTATGAATTAATTGTTCATGGAATAAATCAACGAGAATAGTGTAATTTTAGCTCTCTGTCGGACCCTAAATTAAAAACAAGCAAGGGGAACTAACAAAACGAACTACCTAGAGAGAAGGCACCTAAGTAGCTAATAACAACAACGAATGTCCCACAGAGGCCTAAAATGAATAATATTCACGTTGATTCATCCAGATTAGAAAAAAAAATATCAAAATTATTTTTTGAAAGGCCTAGATAAAAAAAAGTAAAAAGATGATGCGGGTTAATTATATCCTACTCTTCTATCCAATGAAAAAAAAAATTCCATCAAAATTCGGCAAGGAGTTCGAACCATTTGAAATTAAGCTATGTGTTTATGGGAGTTTTGAAATCTTCAAAAATAAATTCCGCCTCAGTCATGACATTAAAATGTTCCTATCCCTACTATGATATTTGCTAAATATATTTGCAGAATAAGCAGTTGAAACGTTGTGCAGTATTTATATTTTTAATAAATAATATGGTCTATAATTAAAAATTGCCCTAATAATAATAATTCAAACCACAAAAGCTTTAATAAACATATAGAATATATTATAAATTTTAATTCAAACGGAATGCTCTTATTTTTTTTAGTAAAAGAATTAAAAAAAACATTATTTTGTGCTTTATTAGGGGATGGGGCATTAACCACCCCCCCCCTCCCCCCGAGTTAATGGAATCCAACATCTCCCCTTTTAAGAAAATGTGAGCCTTCACTGCGAAATTACTCTCAAAATAATTTGTATATATTAATAAATAATTATTTTAATTTTTATTTATTTTGAAATTTTATTATAATTTTCAACCCTTAATCCACCCCTGTGTAAAAATGTATTCAGGGAACATGATTCAGGCGTATGAATGAATATAATGGTAATTGATTTAAGGAAAGAAAAAAATGAAAAAAAGTGAACTAATTTTTTTTCATTGACACCTACACTCCCCCTCCCCCTTCCATCAGCTTATATTCTCCCTCTACCCTTGTTGATATACAAAATATTTAATTTCATATTCAAAAGAATCGTTTTTCGCAGTCAAATTATTTGTTTTTATGGTTTTTTTTTTCAATGATAAAATGCATATTAATTACCTTTAATAAGACACTCACGAGGGTGGGTCGACTGACGGGGAGGCCAGGGTGAGTAACACTATATTAATAATTCACTTTTATTCACTTAAGACACAAGTTAAACAGAGAGGAGGTCAGCGCCTGCCAGCAGGCCACTCTCTCGACTGACGAGACTCGACTCTCTCTTTGTATCGGAATAAAAAATAAATGAAAATAACAATTCCCTTTTTTATTTAAAAATAAAAAATATGTTTTGCTCTAATCTTACTCTATTTAAAGATGGATAAAAATGACAACAAGTGATTTAGAATATTCATAGGTCTTTCTTAAATAATCAACCCTTCATCACCGCTAATCAACCCTTAATATAATAAAATAATTATCAACGCTATTTTTTGAATGTTTTTTTATTTATTTGACTTCGGTTTAGCTAAAATAAATTTAAAAAATATTTTTTTCAATTTTTCAACCCCTAATCCAATCCTATTAAATAAAATAATTAACGGTGTTATTTTTTGTTGAATTTTTACTTTCTCTTACCTATGTATATATGTAATATATATATAGAGAGAAAGTATTGGATTCATGTCAAAAATTCGATGTCGAGATTTTGATGGATCTTCACGTTTTGAGGTCCCCCTGAATCCAAAAAACTGGTTTTCGCGACATGGTCTGTCTGTGTGTGTGTGTGTAGTGTGTGTGTGTGGGTGGGTGGGTGTGTGTGTGTGTGTTCAATTTTAAGCATGAAGGAATTGAGCTACGAGGTTGAAATTTTATATTTAAGTTAAACACCCCCGGGACCGGAAAAATAAGCATTTAATCAAAATCGGCCAAAGAGTACTAGTACTTTACTGATGTACTTTTTCAGTTTTTTTCGATTTTCTCAAAATTCGCTCTAACGATTTTGATTAAAATTCAAAAATCAATTATTTTTTAGATGCTCTTTCAAATGTATATTCTCGTTTTGCCCTCAAATTGTTTGAAGCACACTTTACTCTTGTACTTCATAGGGAAGATAGGAGAAATGGTTGCCATGGTAACAAAATATAAATATTTTCCCATACTTATAAATTTTACATCTGAATTCAAATATACTGCCGGGAACTAAATAAATGTAGACACAAAAAATCTGGTGTGTAGACAGTACACAACTTTCGATTACCGAAGGTAAGAGAAAGTTGTGTGCTGTGCGCCAGTCACCCCAGATTTTTTTTGGAATGTTTTCTATTTATTTGACTTCTGTTTAGCTAAAATAAATTTAAAAATATTTTTTTTTCAATTTTTTTCAAACCCCCTAATCCAATCCTATTAAATAAAATAATTAACGGTGTTGTTTTTTTGAATTTTTTCTTATTTATTTTGGCCTCAATTCAGCTAAAATAAATTAGAAAAAATTTTTTCAATTCAATTTTTAATATTTATTTGGCTTCAATTACAATTAAAATATATTAATACCAAATCTGGGGAGACTAAGCACATTACAAAACTTCATATTCAGTGTAATAATCATTTTGCTCTTTTTTAAGTTCCCTATCCGTATGGCCTTTTATATGCAAATAACGCATGTCTCGGTAAATATTTTTATACCGATTCTATATATTTAGGTCCTTAATGAATTTAGATTGAAGAGATGAAGTGGCTGGGTATATTTGACAATAAGAGATGAAGGTAGCACTATCAGCCAGTTAGTACTTCCACGAAATGAAACTCTCTATTGATGAAACAGTTTTCGGTTTTAATGAAATTATAACCATCATCAAATCCATTTTGAGTGTGAGCTCAAATGACACAAAGCATTGAGTCCATATTGCGTAGTTGTCAGTAGATGTGTATTATACATAAATTATTTGTATAAAAAATACAAGGCAATGCAATCAGCTTATACGAGCGGTAGTTAGTCCCACTGAAATCGAACACTTCGGGCTTAATAAATAGTAACCATCATCGTCTATTTTGAGAGGTGGCTTCAAATGACAAAGCATTGAGTTATATTGTATAGTCGCAGTAGATGTGTTATACATAATTATTTGTATAAAATATAAGGTATGCAATCGCTTTTAGCGATGCCAAGTTTGAGATACAAAATTGTTTTTGTTAATCTTAATTTAACAAAAACAATTTTGTATCTCAAACTTGGCGCTTCGTATAAGCTGATTGCATTGCCTTGTATTTTATACAAATAATTTATGTATAATACACATCTACGGACAACTCCGCAATATGACTCAATGCTTTGTCATTTGAGCTCACACTCTCAAAATGGACTGATGATGGTTATATTTCATTAAAACCGAAACTGTTTCCTCAATAGAGAGTTTCATTTCGTGGAGACTAACTACCTGGCTGCTTGCTCCTTTATCCTCTTATTGTCAAATATAACAGCCACTTCATCTCTTCAATCTTATTCAACGAGCAATTCAGCATGCTTCGACAACTTGTTCAGAAATACGGCGCTCAACTACAAAAATCCACCAGAGAAGTAACAAAATTTGTTTAGATTAACAAAAACAATTTTGTATCTCAAACTTGGCGCTTCGTATAAGCTGATTGCATTGCCTTGTATTTTATACAAATAATTTATGTATAATACACATCTACTGACAACTCCGCAATATGACTCAATGCTTTGTCATTTGAGCTCACACTCTCAAAATGGACTGGATGATGGTTATATTTCATTAAAACCGAAACTGTTTCCTCAATAGAGAGTTTCATTTCGTGGAGACTAACTACCTGGCTGCTTGCTCCTTTATCCTCTTATTGTCTTAATGAATTTATCTAACTTTAATTTATAAATGTACTTACCAAAATGTAGAAATTGGAACGGCTCAGTCCTGCTATCCATTAAAAGGCAGCTCTGCTAAGAATTAAGTCAAGTGGTTCATCGTTGTCTGAGCCAAAGAACAACTTACAGCAGTAATAGACGAACGACTTACAGCAGGCCAAACTAGAAAAACAAAAAAAAGCTAATTAGTAAAAATATTTTTTGAAATCAATAATAATTGCAATAAATAAAAATAAAATTAATATCTAGAAGCATCAAAATAATCGAAAGGTATCGATCATGGACCTATAGATCTATGAAAAATTAAAATTAAATGTCAAGAAGAGTTTAAGGTTTCTTCTAACAAAGTAAACACCAATGAGCCATTTTATTAAACAATTGTTCCCCCATCAAAATCGCGCAATTGATCATACTAATGATATCCGTTGATGCATGAAGAGCATGCATTTCCTCATTATGTAGTTTCCGCCTATCATGCTTATTTATTTTAAGGCCGCAAAATATCGAGAATAAAATATCTTGAATTAAGAAAAAAAAAAAGGGGGATGAAGTGAAATGAGAATTGAAGAAAGAAAAATGCCAGTAAAAAAAGAGGGGAGAATATAATGCAGAATTTTAATGTTAAACCAAAAATATCTTGCATTAGAAATAAGGATTAAAAAAAAAACTATTTGATCAAATTAGTAAAGTATTTTCAAAAAAGGCATATAAACATTCGGGTTTGGTTTTTATTTTATTTAAAAGTTTTTCGGCATTGAATGCCATTTAGACCTCTCGTTCCTATTTATTACAATTGATTAGTCGCCAATTCAATTTTTTGTCGCATTAGATGGGATGCGAAGCCCTGACCCCTTTCACAAGAGGCAGGAACTCTACAACTGTGCTACGGTTGCCGTGTTCAACAAAAATTTTATATTCGAATATTCTCGTTATTAATTTTATTTTTTTCCCCTTCTTTAAGCCCTCAGCTGTTTTCACAATACATTAAATAAAAATATGACTTAATAAAATCCGAATATTATTAAATAAAATTTAATTAGAAATAGGATACATTCCGTAATTTTATTAAATAAGAAGTTTGTCAATAAAATATAAATACCGTATTGAAAGAAATAAAATTAAAGCATAATATTAATATAAAAATCTCGGATGAATACGCGTGTAAAAGAACGCCAGAAATTAAACCAATTTTAACGAGCAAAGAGAAAATAAAAATTAAACGAAGAGAGGGGAAGGTAATCAATCTTGAATGTTCATCAGAAAAGTAAGTGAAATACCTATAAGTTTATATAAAGTTATTATAACCATCCGATAAGAATGAAACTCTGGCTAACTTAACTACCCTAAAAGATATTTATTAAAGAAAAGTAGATTGGCCTTTAGTTTTGTATCTCAAAAAACTTAGGCATTTAAGAATTTTTCATTGAGGTTTTTTTAAATAAATGAAATTCATTAGATATTTTTTAATGAATAAGAAATTATATATAATATTTAAGATGAGTATACCGGGTGGAATAGTGCGGGACGGAAGATTGTGGGCTAGCATTAATTTGTTGATCGCACATATGTGGGTCCTTTAGGCTACAAATTAAAAATATTTTTGTATCCAATTGCACTCATATACAGGGTGGTCCATATCAAAGTTGTTTTTTAAATGGAACGCCCTGTATTATTGTGCTATTTGGATTCTACCTAATTTGGTATGAGTTTATGTCATGCAGTACGTGGGCTTTAAGCCGTATGGGCTTTAGTGAAAAACGCTGTCTCGGAAAAAATTGAATATCTCGCGAACCATGAAATTTGGGGGAATTCTTTTGTGGGTTATAAACATGAAATGTACTAATGAAGGCCAGATGGGGAACCTGAACTATTCTTATGTTGAGAGATATTCATGCCAATTTGGAAAACTTTCAATCATGGATAACTTCATTTTTTCAAATGGAACATGCTACTTTTATGCCATGGGACGATGAATTTTAATTATCTTCAGCTGGATAGTTGCCTATATCTATCTTTGGTAGTTTTCTTTTATTCCAAAATATCTGATAACGAAAAAAAAAAAATATTTATTATAGACAAAATAATTGAAAAAAAATCCAAACGCAAAACAAAATTGTAATAAATGGACAAATTATGCTAAATATTCGAAAATGTCTTTTAATTTCCTTTAAAATCATTTATTTGAACTTCTCGAAAAAGAAATTAGGGTTATGTTCAGGTTAGGAGGTGCGCCATCTTGTTGACAAATCATAACCCGAATTTGAGCAAGCGGGACTTCTTTGAGGAGTTAAAATAAACGATTTTAAAGGAAATTTAAAGACATTTTCGAATATTTAGCATAATTTGTCCATTTATTACAATTTTGTTTTGCGTTTGGATTTTTTTTCAATTATTTTGTCTATAATAAATATTTTTTTTTTTTTTTCGTTATCAGATATTTTGGAATAAAAAGAAAACTACCAAAGATAGATATAGGCAACCTTATATCAGCTGAAAGATAATTAAATTTCACGTCCCATGGCATAAAAAAAGTAGCATGTTCCATTTGAAAAAATGAAGTTATCCATGATTGAAATTTTCCAAATTGGCATGGCCATATCTCCCAACATAAGAATAGTTCCGGGTTCCCCATCTGGCCTACATTAGTACATTTCATGTTTATTAACCTCACAAAAGAACAGTTCCCTAAGTTTTATGGTTCGCTGAGATATTCAATTTTTTCCAGACAGCAGTTTTTTCACTAAAGCCCGATTTGCGGCTAAACGCTTTGGTTTGGAATACATTGCATGACATAAACTCATACTAAAATTTGGCCGTAGAATCCAAATATGCAATAATATACAGGGCGTTCCATTTAAAAAAACAACTTTGATATGGACCACCCTGTATATGAGGTGCAATTGGAACAAAAATATTTTTTAATTTGTAGCCCTAAAGGCCCCACATTATGTGCGATCAACAAATTTTAAAAATGTCCGTTAATAAGCCCACAATCTTCCGTCCACGCACTAATGGCCCACCCGGTATATCGAATTTTTTTTTTTTTTTTTTGGAATGGGTGCATAAGGTCCGAAGACCTATAATGACCAATAGTCACATGCAGCCAGGAAGAAAATAAAAACAAAAGGAGAAGCATAAAGGGGAAACTCAACTGCGGGAACTGAGAAGATGCCTGTTGAGGTCAGACTTGAAAGTCTGAAGATTGTAGGTTTTGGGGAAGATAGACGTAGGGAGCTTGTTCCAATCACGGGAGGTCATGGGGACAAAGGAAGAATGAAATTGTTTTGTTCTGTTAGTCGTGATCTGAACAGCATAGGGATGCTGAGAAGATGCCTCTCTTGTGTTCCGTGAATATTTATCAGAAGATAATTAATATGAATTAATAATTATTTAATTATAGATATTTTTTAGTTTTTCATGACTAACTAGTCGTAAAGCCCGCCTTTGTTGTATAGCCAATTTAGGATATTTCTTATAAAAACTCCACTCTGGTTGAAATCTCTTTCAAAAATCTCGTATATTTTTCTCCCTGTCACTGACCAATCAGAAACAACATACAAAAAAGGGGAGTTCCTCCCCTAATCTGGATTCATCATAACCACCACCTCTGAAAAATTCTCTATCAATTAAAAAAAAAAAACAAAAATCCGTCCAATAGTTTAGGAATGCATAAAGGACACGCACACACATACACATTTATTTTTATATACACGTATATAGTTTAAAAATATGATACTTTAAATTTCTTTTAGAAAAATTTAAAATTTTTTTTTTAAACTAAAAATGAAAAAATTATTTTCATTTATTAAATATTAATTAAATAAATTAACGTGAAAAAATAGTCCACCAAAATTCCAAAACAAGCTTACAGATTGGGTAAAGCAGCCACGACCTTAATCCTCTTAGCATTGGGTCCAATGGGGGGGGGTTGTTGAACCCCTAAATCCCCCCCCCCGTGGCTACGCCTATGTCTCTTAGCAATAATAAGTGAACTGCTTGAGCTCTTACTTCCCTTTTGAATTGTTATATTGCCGCTTAGATTTCATATCGGCTATTAAATTTTGGTAAAATTATCTTTTTCATTAAATATTGAATAAATAATTATGATTTAAGGATTGTCTTTAAAATCACCTTCATGGGAATTCATTTTGGATAAACAACGCAACAAAAAATATCATTTGGCTGACGATGAGAATAAGGTCCTTTTTTTTAAAGCTTCTCTCTTATATTCCAGGTTACTTTTGCTCTTTCGCAAATATCAAGAGTAAAAAAAAAAAAAAATGAATTTAATGAAATGAAAATTGCATCAATCGGCAACGAAAAATAGGAATTATATTTGATTTTAATATTTGCTAACATTTTTTCATTAATCACTTTCGTATCAAATACGTTTTGTTATTCAAGTAAAAGAGCTCGTTGAAATCGAGTTAAAGAGTTATAATAATATTATCTTAATGTTTATTAGTAAGTTAGAAAAATAGATTATATGAATAATTCATGTAACCTGGAAATATATAATAGGGTTTATGTTTATTCTAAATATTTATATTATAATTATTTAGATAAATGAAAAACTTTTACTCAAAAAAAAAAAAAAGTGAATTCAAAACAAGAAATGGAAACGATTGTAGGAAGCAAAGGCGTAGTTATCCCATCCCATTGTTTATATGAATAAATTTTTCGATTAGGCTTGAATTTAAATTGATATTTAAAATTTTTCATAAAAAATTTTATTTATTTTAAAAACATTGAAGGAAAAGAAAAAAATCTGGTGTGAATGGTCGCACCAGATTTTTTGTGTAAACATATATTTAATTTCCGACAGTACGGTACATTTGAATTCAAGATGTAAAATTCATAAACATGGAAAATATTTATATTTTGTTACCATGGCAACCATTTCTCCTATCTTTCCTTTGAAGTACAAGAGTAAAGTGTGCTTCAAAAGATTTCAAGGCAAAATGAGAATATATATTTCAAAGAGCATCTAAAAAATAATTGATTTATGGATTTTAAATCAAAATCGTTGGAGCGAATTTTGAGAAAATCGAAAAATCTGAGAAAGTACATCAGTAAAGTACTAGTACTTTTTGGCCGATTTTGTTCAAACGTTTCGTGTCATGTGCCAGGGATAAATTTCAACCTCCTAGCTCAATTCCTTCAAGGTTTAAATTGAACACAAACACAGACCACTTTTTTGGACTCAGGGGGCCTCAAAACGTGTATATCCATTAAAATATCGACATCGAATTTTTGACCTGAATTCAATACTTTCTCTCTATATATTACATAGGCTATATAGGTAAGATAAAGTAAAAATAATTACTTTATAGAACGGAATATCTGTTTGGGCCCCCTTTCCCTCTCATCCCTTAGGAACATTTCAAACCCAACTTTAAAGTTATATATAATTATAGTGAAATGACGATCAAGTCCTCAACTGGTATCTTTGTTAAGTTCAACCAAGTTTGCGGTGAAAAGGGCAAACTAGAATCTGACAGATGCATAATGAATTCGACCTTTGAAAAATTTCTTTTTTTTATACGTATAAAAATTGATTTAACGCTCTGCTATTATTAATAAAAATGGTCAATGAAAGTTGCAAAACTTTTTCGCTCTTTTTAACCAGCGCTACCTATATTATTATTATTCGAGTTATTAATTATAGACCACATTTTGTATTAATTATTAGGTCTATTAGTGAGGAGGCGATTAGCCGAGGGGATAAAGCAGTTAAGCTTATAATCCTGAGTTGAAGACAACTCGAGTTCAAATCCACCGCATGGAAATAAATGATATCCAACTATTTGAGATGCCTCCTCCTGAGGAAGGGAACGGGAACCCATGAATTTTTTTTTTTTTAATTCGTTTAAAGTCTTTTTAGGCATCTGAGGCCTTTTAGACCCCGTCCCTATTTATTTCAATGGATTGGTATCCAATTCAATTGAAATAAATTTTGTCGCTTGGGACGGGATGCTAACCCGCGATCCTTGGTACCCCATGAAAGTTACTCCTCAGAGTAACCACAACGTGTCAGGTCTGGCACTAATACTGAAGACTGAAGAGACTTATTAAAAATATAAATACTGTACAGTTTCTGCAGTCGTTTTCAAGTAATGTGCACTTGCGCCGACTCAAGTAAACTAACTATATTATTTTAAAAAATCTGGTGTGATGACCATACAGCACACAATTTTCTCTTACCTTCAGTTAGGTAATTTTAAGTTGTTGTATGTGCTGTCACAGTGGGGCAGATCTTTTTTCCGTCGAGATTTATTTCGTTTCCAATAGTAAATTAAAATTCAAGAGGTAAAATTTATAGTCATAAAAAAATATTTATATTTTGTTAAAATTTTGCAACCATATCTCATATCTTTAGTTTTGCGTTTTAGTGGGGTAATTAGCTTAAATATCAACTCCAGAGGCCATTTATTTCACCAGCATATAAGCTACTCACCAATATTAATACCTATTAAAAAAATATAATTTAATCAAGGCAAAAAATGATTTTTTTATTTTGAATCTGTTAAAAAATGTATTCTTTTGTTTCAGCGGACGGAAGAACATTCAATTCCAATTGCGGTACGAGTACATCGAAATCTCGAGTTATCGGATGATAAACTTTATATTATCACATGCGGCAAGGGCGGTTTCCGAAACACGAATAATCAAACCTCACTTGTCTCACTCGCCTTATTCCACAATGGACGAAAAGTTCCAGAGTCCATTTATGGACACCCATACACACTACGAGCAGAAATCTCCAAATATGACGGTAAATAAATTTTAAATTTGATATCTCTACCGCAGATTAAAACATTTTTTTTTTACATTAAAAAAACATTTCACAAGTCATTTGAACATAATCTCGAATGAATACGGACAAAAATTTAATTCCTTTAGTCGGAGCGAATCAGACAATATTAACATGAGCAAATATTTAATTTTACTCAAATGATATAAAAAGAGCGGAAATATATAAAAAAAAAAAAGTAAAAAAGGTCATTTTTGTTTAGTGATGTCTGACTTACGTTGATTAAATATGAAATGAAATTAATGAAAAAAAAAAAATAGTAATCTTTTCATCAAATATGATATTTCTGATTAATTAAAAAAACTCTTTTGGCACGACTGACCTTTTTACTTTTTCTAATTCGGTTATTGAGATTACTCTTCTTATGATCAATATAGGACTTATATAGCCAAAATCAAAATTTCAAAAGCAAGAAAAACTACAATATATCTTCTATTATATAAAAGACAAAGTCTGTCTTTATTTATTATTATTTTTTTTTTGTAACGCATTTGACATCGAAACTACTGGAACGATTTTTTTTTTTTTAACACTCACACTTTTTTCCCATTCACACTCACATTCACACAGTCTTTTCGGCAACTTAAGCCATATAACTTTATACGATACTCGTTATTTGTAAATATATCCATTGGGGGTCCAGGCATTCTTATTTAAGACATTTGGTATCAAAATTGCTTAAATAAAATCATCGGACTGCCTGGGATCCGAACCCTCGACCCTTGGTATACAAGGTACCAATTACGCCAAGCCCGAGGGCGGAACGATTTTGGAGTTATTTAATATGTAGAAAAAAAATTTCTCTTTTTAGGCAAGCTTTAATTCAGATTAGAGATAGGGAACTCCTTTTTCAAGAGGAACTCATTTTAGCAGAATAGAGGTTGAGAAACTCTCCTCTTAGGAAGTATACGATAAATACCTAAAAATTAACTATTTCAGAGAGAGGTTCTGCCCCCTTCCCCTCTTGAAAATGAGTTTCCTTATTTTTCTTTCGATTTTAAAAAATTTGCCGAAAAAATAATGAATACTTAGAGAAAGCTTGAGGAAATAAGATTTTACAATAAATAAAATCGCTAAAGAATACTAGTAGTTTTCTTATGTATTTTTTTTCGATTTTCTCAAAATTCGCTCTAACTAAAGTTCATAAATCAATTATTTGTTTGATACTCTTGAAAAGGTATATCTTCATTTTGCCCTAAAAAAGTATTTAAAGGCCACTTTACTCTTCTACTTCTTAGGAAAGAAAAAACATTTGCCATGCTAGAATAATAGAAATATTTTTCTATGTTTATAGATTTTACAACTTGAATTCTAATGTATTATACTTTCAAACCGCATGAGATTCATACTTGATAACGTTATTTAATTAACTAATCAAAAAAATATATTTTATCAAGTTAAACGATAATGCAAAGTGAATTTCTAAAGTAAATTTTATAAATAGTCGTGGGCGAGTCGCAATGGCTATCGTTTTATTGGAAACCCATCTTTCTTACTTTTTTTTTTTTTTTTTTAACTTCGTAACAAAATCAATAAACCTCGAAGACAAACATCCAGTGAAATTCCTCACTAGTTTTTCGGTTACATATGGCAAAACCTGGACCAGGTATTAGCATAGAGTTGTCACGTTTCCATCAAAAAGTGTTTTTATTCATAATCGTTCCGCACTAGTTGAATCAAAAGGGGCTTTCAGCTTTCAGCCTTTCTTGTTTTGACTTTCCTTTTACTCATCAGCTGGCTGTCATAAAACGGGTGCCAGCTCCGGACTATTGCAAATTATACAACCAATAAAAGTAAACTTTTTGCCACTAATTTAATTAAAAATTCATTAAATTAATTTAACCTTTCTTGATGGTAAATTTATAAAGTTTAAACTTTGTATGTTTAAGATTGTTCCGGGGGTGAATGACCGTTAAAGAAAATTCTCTTCATCTAAAATTGGGAATTGAAATTAAAGAAAAAGCAAGGCAATTTGTTTAAAATCAGAAGAGAAATTGAAATCATTAATTATATTTATTTATTCAAAAAAACTGATTTTTCAGCCGGGGGAAGTCTTCAAAAAGGTGCACGGATATAATTTCATAATAAAAATGTCAGCGGTACCCCAACTTTATGCGATATTCTAAAACCGCGTGACTAAGTTATCTCTGAAACTATAAGAGCTAGAGCCTGAAATTATTTTTACTTTCTCGTACCCTATATATGAAATATATAGAGAGAGAAAGTATTGCGATCATGTCAAAAATTCGATGTCGAGATTTTGATGGATATACATGTTTTGAGGTCCCCTGAGTCCAAAAAAGTGGGTCCCGCAAATTGGTCTGTGTGTGTGTGTGTGTGTGTGTGTGTGTGCGTGTGTGCGTGTGTCTGTGTGTGTGGACAGATTTTTAGCATGAAGGAGTTGAGCTAGCGGATTGAAATTTTATATTTAACTTAGGTACCTTTGAAGAATCTCAAAATAAGCTTTTGAACAAAATCGGCCAAAAAGTACTAGTACTTTACTGATGTACTTTTTCAGTTTTTTTCGATTTTCTCAAAATTCCCTCCAAGGATTTTTTTTAAAATTCATAAATGAACTATTTTTTAGATGCTCTTTAAAATGTATATTCTCATTTTGCCGTTGAAATCTTCTGAAGACCACTTTACTCTTGTTCTTCATAGGAAAGATAGAAATGGTTGCCATGGTAACGGAATTTAAATCTTTTTCTTTTTATTAGATTAAAAATCAATTATTATTTAAATTCCCATTTTTTTTAAATTTATTTGTGTCTTTAATTGTTTCAAAGAAAACATATATGCTCTCTCTCACTTGCAAACATTATCGTCTCTCTCTACTCTTTTTAAATTCCCTTCCACCTTATCTTCGCATAGGAACAATGTTAATTTCCTATAGGGATTTGTATGTTAATTTCGATTCAAAAGGGGGTCCCCTTTAGAACTTTTTAGGCATTTAAAATTTTTTTTTCCAATTCTTATGAAATTTTGTATTTATTTACGATTCTATATTGTGTATAAAATGTCCAAATATGAGATTAAAATTTTGAAAAATAACCATAGTTTATTTGAAGCAGTCAACATTTAAAATGCAAGTTTGAAACTAAGGTGCTATCGGAAACTAAATATATCTCGACACAAAATCTGGTGTGACCAGCACAGTGCACAACTTTCTCTTACCGAAGGGTAAGAGAAAGTTGTGTGCTGTGCGCCAGTCACACCAGATTTTTTATTTTGTAAAGTATTCATCGTCGAAGCCTTTGCCTAGCCGCAAGCTCGAAGCTAGTATTATAGTACTTATTTTAATAACTATTTCGCAAATAATTCTAAAATACA
>JAKCPI010015337.1:0-11517 GCA_023213315.1 Euborellia annulipes
TGTGACTGGCGCACAGCACAACTTTCTCTTACCTTCGGTAATCGAAAGTTGTGTTCTGTACTTGTCACACAGATTTTTTGTGTCGACATATATTTAGTTCCAAACGGTAAGGGTACAATTGAATTCAAGATGTAAAATTTATAAGTATGGGAAAATATTTATATTTTGTTACCATAGCAACCATTTCTCCTATCTTCCCTATGAAATACAAGAGTAAAGTGGTCTTCAGAAGATTTCAATTGCAAAAGAGAATATACATTTTAAAGAGCATCTAAAAATTAATTTGATTTTTTGAATTTAAAAAAATCCGTTGGAGCAAAATTTGAGAAAATCGAAAAAACTGAAAAAGTGCATCAGTAAAGTACTAGTAATCTTTGGCCGAATTTGATTAAAAGCTTATTTTCCGGTCCCGGGGGTGTTTAACTTAAATATAAAATTTCAACCTCGTAGCTCAATTCCTTCATGCTTAAAATTGAACACAGACACACACACAGGAAAACACACACACACACACACACAGACAGACCATGTCGCGAAAACCACTTTTTTGGATTCAGGGGACCTTAAAACGTGAAGATTCATCAAAATCTCGACATCGAATTTTTGACATGAATCCAATACTTTCTCTCTATATATATATATTACATATCACATAGGTAAGAGAAAGTAAAAAAAGAAAAAGAATTTATCTTATTTATATGAATTTCAGATTATCGAAATAAAAATCACAATTTTTTAATCAGAGAAAACGTTTAGTGAGCGTGTGGCATTTGGGCTGCCTAACTACTGGGCTTTAAACTCAATACTATTGCAATAGATGGTATATCAAATTTCATATTTTTTCATTAAAAATAGGCAAGCTCCTTGCCAGTGATATATTTGTTTATCTTCTCGCAGATATAATTCGAATCAAAAGAGTTGGTAGCTTTTTTTTATTTATTATGGAATATAGTACTGATTTTTGTTGTAAGAGTCCAGGGTAAATAAACTACGCAAACGTGTTCAAAAGGCTTTTAAAAGTCAAATTTTCGACAGTATATAATTTTTTTTAGAATTAAAAAAAAGGACCGTTTTTTTATTGTAAGCCCTATTATTAATTTTTTCAATTCCAACATCATCTTAATTTTATCCAGGGTGCCTTCCTCCCCTTATAAAAATTATATAATAATTTGATTATAAATTTCATAATGGTTTAAAAGAGAAATTTTTTTAATACTTTAATCTAAGATTAAAAGATAAATTTTTATAGGCAAAACAGCTTAAAGAAATATCGCTAATCACTTCTTTTTTACTATATATTCCATAAATTGAATAAATATCAAAAATTTTACCCAAAGTAAAATTCTTAACTCTTTAATTGACTTGTTTTGAAATTTCGGAATTCTATTTAAATTACCTAAGTTAGAATAAAAATAATTCTTTTAAAATAAGTGATATTTATAATTCAAAATAATAAGAGGAATGGGAAAAAATAGAAACCATTAATTACACTAGTCGACAAGGTTTTTTCACAAGATATCTGATTAGTGAACCTAGTGCATTTTTTCACCCTGAATTCAGATATGTAGTTGGGGGAAGCCATCAGGCACAGTTTGGATATATATAGGAAAATAGATTTTGGTCGAAAATGGGCTTTAAAACGGCTTTTATTTAGAATGTTCAAATTATTTTTAACGCCGCACCCCGTCAAGATAGTTAGAATACAGTGAATTTTAAGTTTCATCCCAATCGAGGCCAAGACGTGCCAAACGGCTTCAAGTTTCAAAAATCGAAATTTTCAAGATTTTTTTTGCTTTGGTCACCCCTAATACAACTTTAGATATCCCTGAATGCAAAACACATATATGTACGATATTCTATAGTTCTTTGGCTTTCTAAAAATCATTCATTCATAAAAATCTGCTAATTATTAACGAAATTATGAACAAAAACGTGAGCAAAGAAAAAACACAAGTACACTCACTGGTCGAAAAAAATGGACTTCAATTGAATTAAAAAAGCGAACCCAATCCACGAGAAGCTAATGTATCCTCTCTGAGCATCGAGTCACGGGCACTAACTTTATTATATATTATTAAAAAAAAATATTTTTTGAATCTCATATCTTTCTTTATACTTGTAAAAGAACAAGAGGTCCATTTTTTTCGTCCAGTGAGTGTACTTGTGTTTTTTCTTTGCTCACGTTTTTGTTCATAATTTCGTTAATAATTAGCAGATTTTTATGAATGAATGATTTTTAGAAAGCCAAAGAACTATAGAATATCGTACATATATGTGTTGTGCATTCAGGGATATCTAAAATTGTATTAGGGGTGACCAAAGCAAAAAAAATCTTGAAAATTTCGATTTTTTGAAACTTTAAGCCGTTTGCGGCACGTCTAAATGGCCTCCGATTGGGATGAAACTTAAAATTTATATGTATTCTAACTATCTGCATAATTTGACGGGGTGCGGCGTTAAAAATAATTTGAACATTCAAATAAAAGCCGTTTTAGAGCCCATTTTCGACCAAAATCTATTTTGCCTCTATATCTCTAAAACTGTGCCTGATGGAAAAATTCTAACTACATATCTGAATTCAGGGTGAAAAAATACTTCTAGAATTTCATATCTTCATTCTTGTGAAAGAAAAAAAGTTCATTTTTGTCGACTAGTGTTATTAATTGCTTATTAACAATTAAATGTTTTTTTTTTTTTTTTTTTAAACATTCACACTTTTTCTCATTCACACTCACACTCACACACACATTCACACAGTCTTTTCGGCAACTCAAGGCCATATAGTTTTTTTACGTATATCCGTTATTAATAAATATACATATATGGGGTCTAGGCATTCTTATTTAAGCCATTTGGTATCCAATTGGCTTAAATAAAATCATCGGACTGCCTGGGGTCCGAACCCGCGACGTTTGATATATGAGGTTAGCACGCTAACCTCTACGCCATGCCCCGAGGGCCAATTAAATGTTATTGGAGTTCTTTTAAATAAAAAAAGTCGAGTAAAAGTAATATCGGATAAAAATTAGATATCGGAATTTTAACGGAAAAGTATTTAAACGACGTTAGAAAAAAAAAAAAAAAAAAACAATTAACGAAACAAGTTTATCTGAGACTGATTTTATGTCAATTGAAATCGGAAGAGAAAAAGGCATCTTTTACTTCCTTCAAAGGTTTAATTACTAGATATATGAAAATAACTGTATTTATTTAAAAGTAAAAAAGAAAGTTGTTTCCTATTTTATTTAATTTGTAAACCTTTCCTTCAAATATGAAAAATTATAAAGATCTTAGGCCTAAAAAAATTGTGGGTGGAACCTTATTTCGTTTCAAGAGTTTTTATCCTCCCCCCCCCTTCCCCGGTGAGGAGTTAGAGATGTTGACAAATGTCAATATTGATTGATCTCAAAGTCAAGGTCAGATCGTTGGGTCCGATGAATTTATTTAAATCATTTGAATACCTAATGCTATATTAAAAAACATTCCAATTATACCGTATATCGTAAATAATATAAATCTTTTAAAGTCTATATGGCCTAAGATGAACGAAAAGATTATTTAAAAAAAAAAAAGAGCTTCTTTGATAAATTTTTTAAAAAATTTAGAAGTAGAGTTTAAATGTCATTGTTCTAGCTCAGTGGTAGGCTTCGATGGATAAGTGAAAATATTTTTTGTTTAGTAGATGTAGGGATGATCAATTTTATTATAAGCAGACAGTCGGTCAAAAAATAATTGCTTTATCCATTTTAAACATTAAATATTTGGACCCCAGTGATGAGTCAAATCTTTGGTGACAATCATCAGATGTGGGAGAAAGTAATTATTTTCAAAACATCTGTTGATTGTACTCAAGATGATTCCCAAATCACTGGGGTCGAAATATTTACAAAATAAACGGATAATACGCAAAAGTATTTATTTTTTGGCCGTAACTGTCCTCCTCAATAAAATTGGTAATATTCTTCCCTATTTAATGAAAAAAATCCCTTCCAGCCTCAGTATTTGAACGAATCTTCTTTGTAGAAGCCGATACCCTAGCCCGCTACACCAACTACTTCCTGATAAAGCCTGTAAATAAATCATAGGCTGGAGTCAAATGGTCTACGGATGACCGAAAAATTGCTAAAAAAATATTTAAAAATTTTGACTGATAACATTTTATAAAAATATGTGCTATTTTATTTATTCCGAAGGTGAACAAAGTAACCGTTGTATTTAAACAGTAGATAGGAAAGGAGAATGCAGCTAGGTAATATCTAGTCTCCAAGCTATTAAACTCTCTGTTAAGGAAACAGGTTTTAGGCTTTAATGAGATAAAACCCATCCTCAGTCCAATAGTCGAGAGTAAGGAACCTCAAATAACCAAGCATTACGAGTCAATAGTGGAGTTGTCATATAGTGTGTATTATTATTACATAAATTGTTTAAAAAAAAAAAAAAAAATTTAATAGAAACTGAATTATTTATGTATATATATATTGAGAATTTTGGGTTCTGGATTTTTGTTATAAAAAAACCATGAAAAATTAAAAGAAATTGTGTCATGTTGATTTATTCAGCCAAGCCAAAATACTCTGAAATAAATCAAGATAATTTTTTAAAAAATTGTTTTGTCGTCTTTAATATAACACCCTCTTCAACGGTCCAAGAGAGATCTACTCGTTCAAGTGTTTGATTGTAATTTACTGGACTAAACTAAAAAGTTTTCGTTAAAATAAATTGTTTGTACAAAAATACAATGGTCAATGCTTATTAGTCATATATACAATGCGCCAAGTTAGAGATACAAAGTTGGAATGAGATAGTATGACTGATAAGCATTGCATTCGTATTTTTGTACAAACAATTTATGTATAATAATACACACTATGTGACAACCTTACCTGACTCAAATGCTTTGTTATTTGGGATCATACTCTCGACTATTGGACTGAGGATGGTTTTATCTCATTAAAGCCGAAACTGTTTCTTAACAGAGAGTTTTCAATTTCTTGAGACTTAGATATTACCTGGCTGCATTCTCTTTCCTATCTAATAAGTTTTATTTATTCCTTTAAATTTTCGTTCTAATAGTTATAAGAAGTCCTAATGTCGGATAATGGAAAGAAAACTGCTTAGTTTATTATTAGGTATTATTTGTGATACATCGAAAATAATCAGAGCAAAATGTTTTCGCTCAAATTTTTTGAGTAAACAGATTTCTGAATTTTTTAGTCTTATATTTTTTTGTTTTTTTTTATTAAAAAACACGCAGCCAGGACGCGGAGAAAAAATTTTCCAAAAGGCAGTTTCAAAAAGCAGAAAAGTTTGGTTCCGCAAAACAAAATTTTCGCAGGGCGGGGCGGACTTTTATCACAATCAATCAAACTCATCAAATCAATCATACACAACATCAACGCGTAACATTTGCTCTCTATTTTTGTTTTAACTAGCAAGATTAAGATAACTATGCATCCGGGAAGCTCTCTAACCCCTTTTGGAAACAATAAGAGGAATGAAGAAATAAATATATTATGAAAGAAAAATGTTTATGAATTTCACAATTTAATTATTTTATTATTTTTTGATGAATTAATAATGGAATAGGGGATTTGGAGGAATGCCAGCCAATAGAGACTTCTCATTAAAGATAAAGCTTCGTATTAAGTAGAGACCGAAAAAAAAAAAGCATAAAAAATGGAAAAAAAGCGCTTAAAAAGCATAAAAAACTTGAATAAAAAGTTGTTAAATAAGCATAAAAGTTGAAAAAAAGCATCTCATAAGCAATTTTCTTACTCATACCAATGGCGTATACAAATTTTTTTTTAAAGAAACTAAATTTATTCCGCCCCCGCCCCCGCGAAAAATTTTGTTTTTGGCGGAACCAAATTTTTTCACCCTGCGGAAAATTTTTTTTACAGGGCTTTATTTTTTCGCACTGCGGGGTTTTTGGAAAAATTTTTTTTTAGGGGGGCGCCCCTCCCCCTCCCCCCCCCTTATATACGTCCCTGGTATATGCGTGTGTGAATGGGAAAAAAGTGTGTTTTTTAATAAAAAAACAAAAAAATTATAAATATTCGTAAAATAAGTTCAAATAAGCACGAAAGGGAAAAAAAAAGCATGAAAACTCAAAAAAAGCAAAAAAGCATAAAAAATGCAATCTCAATGCACTTAGTTTTTCCTAATTCGTATAGAAATTAAATATCTAATGGTTGCTTATAAAATTGAGCAATAAGCATTTTGCTTAAAATCCGGTCTCTAGTAATAAGAGTCCTATTTTACAAATCGGAAGTGAGTCACGAGTAGATGTACCTGAAATCTCTAAACTAAACATTGAGTGGAATTTTTTACTCCCTTTTCTCCATTTCGTTGGTTCGAATGACTCGCACATTAGCATATTAGTCAATTCCCCTGAGGGACATCCTAAACCTGGAATAGCTATGGCTATTTTAAGAGTGAAATATTTAAAGGAATAAATAAAACAGCAGATAGGAAAGAGAATGCAGCCAGGTACATCTAAGTCCCCAGAAATGGTAAACTCTCTGTTATGAAACAGTTTCGGCTTTAATGAGATAAACCATCTCAGTCCAATAGTCGAGAGTATGATCCCAAATAACAAAGCATTGAGTCAATAGTGGAGTTGTCTTACAGTGTAGTATTATTATACATAATTGTTTGTACAAAAATAGCAATGCAATGCTTATCAGTCATATATACTATCTCCAACTTTGTATCTCCTCAACTTGGCGCATTGTATATATGACTAATAAGCATTGCATTGTATTTTTGTACAAACAATTTATTTTAACGAAACTTTTTAGTTTAGTCCAGTAAATTACAATCAAACACATGAACGAGTAGATCTATTCTTGGACCGTTGAAGAGGGTGTTATATTTAAAGAAGACAAAACAATTTTTAAAAAATTATCTTGATTTATTTCAGAGTATTTTGGCTTGGCTGAATAAATCAACATGACACAATTTCTTTTAATTTTTCATGGTTTTTTGTAACAAAAATCCAGAATTAAAAATTCTCAATATATATATACATAAATAATTCAGTTTCTATTAAATTTTTTTTTTTTTTTTTTTTTTTAAACAATTTATGTATAATAATACACACTATATGACAACTCCACTATTGACTCAATGCTTTGTTATTTGAGTTCATACTCTCGACTATTGGACTGAGGATGGGTTTTATCTCATTAAAGCCGAAACTGTTTCCTTAACAGAGAGTTTAATTTCTTGGAGACTTAGATATTACCTAGCTGCATTCTCCTTTCCTATCTACCGTTTAAATGACAACAGCCACTTTAATTCTTCGGAATAAATAAAATACACATATTTTTATAAAATGTTATCGTCAAAATTTTTTAAATATTTTTTTAAAGTAATTTTTCGGTCTCGGAGACCATTTAGACTCCAGCCATATTTATTTATATTTTATCGGGGGCTAGTTGGTGTAGTGGGCTAGGGTGTCGGCTTCTACAAAAGAAGATTCGTTCAAATACTGAGCTTGAGGGATTTTTTCATTAAATAAAAAAATATTACCAATTTTATTATAAGAACAGTTGGCCAAAAAAAATAAATACTTTTGCGTATTATCCGTTTATTTGTAAATATTTCGACCCCAGTGATTTGGAATCATCTTCAGTACAATCAACAGATGTTTTGAAAATAATTACTTTCTCCACATCTGTTGATTGTACTGAAGATGATTCCATATCACTGGGGTCGAAATATTTACCTAAATAAATGGATAAAAGTATTTATTTTTTGACCGACTGTCCTTATAATAAAATTGATCATCCTTACATCTACTAAACAAAAAATATTTTCACTTATGCATCGAAGCCTACCACTGAGCTAGAACATGACATTTAAACTCTTACTTAAATTTTTAAAAAAATTTATCAAAAACTCTTTTTTTTTTAAATAATCTTTTCGACATCTTAGGCCATATAGACTTTAAAAGATTTATATTATTTACGATATACGGTATATTGGAATGTTTTTTAATATAGCATTTAGTATTCAAATGATTTAAATAAATTCATCGGACCCAACGAATCTCACCTTGACTTTTAGATATCAATATTGACATTTGTCAACATCTCTAACCTCTCACCGGGAAGGGGGGGGGGGAGGATAAAAACTCTTGAAAGCGAAATAAGGTTCCACCACAATTTTTTAGGCCTAAGATCTTATAATTTTTCATATTTAAAGGAAAAGTTTACAAATTAAAATAAAATAGGAAACAACCTTTCTTTTTACTTTTAAATAAATACAGTTATTTTCATATATCTAGTAATTAAACCTTTGAAGGAAGTAAAAGATGCCTTTCTCTTCCGATTTCAATTGGACATAAAAATCAGTCTAGATATAATTTTGTTTTGTTAATTGTTTTTTTTTTTTTTTTTTTCTAACGTCGTTTAAATACTTTTCCGTTAAAATTCCGATATCTAATTTTTATCCGATATTACTTTTACTCGACTTTTTTATTTAAAGAACTCCAATAACATTTAATTGGCCCTCGGGGCATGGCGTAGAGGTTAGCGTGCTAACCTCATATACCAAACGTCGCGGGTTCGGACCCCAGGCAGTCCCGATGATTTTATTTAAGCCAATTGGATACCAAATGGCTTAAATAAGAATGCCTGGACCCCATATATGTATATTTATTAATAACGGATATCGTAAAAAGTCTTATATGGCCTGAGTTGCTGAAAAGACTGTGTGAATGTGTGTGTGAGTGTGAGTGTGAATGAGAAAAAGTGTGAATGTTTGCAAAAAAAAAAAAAAAAAAAAAAACATTTAATGTTAATTACAATTAATAACACTAGTCGACAAAAATGAACTTTTTTTCTTTCACAAGAATGAAGATATGAAATTCTGGAAGTATTTTCACCCTTTGAATTCCAGTATGTAGTTAACGTTTTTTTCCATCAGGCACACAAGGTTTTAGAGAGTATAGAGCAAAATAGATTTGGTGGAAAATGGGCCTCTAAAACGGCTTTATTTAGAATGTTCAAATTATTTTTAACGGCACACCCGTCAAATTATGCAGATAAAGTTAGAATACATATAAATTTTAAGTTTCATCCCAATCGGAGGCCATTTAGACGTGCCGCAAACGGCTTAAGAGTTTAAAAAAAAATCGAAATTTTCAAGATTTTTTTGCTTTGAGTCACCCCCCCCTAATAATTTTAGATATCCCTGAATGCAAAAACATATATGTACGATATTCTATAGTTCTTTGGCTTTCTAAAAATCATTCATTCATAAAAATCTGTTAATTATTAACGAAATTATGAACAAAAACGTGACAAAGAAAAAACACAAGTACACTCACTGGACGAAAAAAATGGACCTCTTGTTCATTTACAAGAAGTATAAAGAAAGATATGAGATTCAAAAATATTTTTTTTAATAATATATAATAAAGTTAGGTGCCCGTGACTCGATGCTCAGAGAGATACATTAGCTTCTCGTGGATAGGGTTCGCTTTTTAATTCAATTGAAGTCCATTTTTTTCGACCAGTGAATGTACTTGTGTTTTTTCTTTACTCACGTTTTTGTTCATAATTTCGTTAATAATTAGCAGATTTTTATGAATGAATGATTTTTTAGAAAGCCAAAGAACTATAGAATATCGTACATATATGTGTTTTGCATTCAGGGGATATCTAAAATTGTATTAGGGGTGAGCAAAGCAAAAAATCTTGAAAATTTCGATTTTTTGAAACTTTAAGCCGTTTGCGGCACGTCTAAATGGCCTCCGATTGGGATGAAACTTAAAATTTATATGTATTCTAACTATCTGCATAATTTGACGGGGTGCGGCGTTAAAAATAATTTGAACATTCTAAATAAAAGCCGTTTTAGAGCCCATTTTTCGACCAAAATCTATTTTGCTCTATATCTCTAAAACTGTGCCTGATGGAAAAATTCTAACTACATATCTGAATTCAGGGTGCAAAAATGCACTAGGTTCACTAATCAGATATCTTGGTGAAAAAACCTTGTCGACTAGTGTAATTAATGGTTTTCTATTTTTTTCCATTCTCCATTATTTTGAATTATAACTATCTTATTTTAAAAGAATTATTTTTTATTCTAACTTGTAATTTAAATAGAATTCCGAAATTTCAAAACAAAGTCAATTAAAGAGTTAAGAATTTTACTTTGGGTAAATTTTTGATATTTATTCAATTTATGGAATATATAGTAAAAATGTATTAGCGATATTTTTTTAAGCTGTTTTGGCCTATAAAAATTTATCTTTTAATCTTAGATTAAGTATTAAAAAAATTTCTCTTTTTTAAACCATTAAATTTATAATCTAAATTATTATATAATTTTATAAAACTGGATAAAATTAAGATGATGTTGGAATTGAAAAAATTATTAATAGGCTACATTAAAAAAACGGTCCTTTTTTTTTAATTCTAAAAAAAAAAAATATAGGTACTGTCGAAAAATTTGGACTTTTAAAAGCCTTTTGAACACGTTTACGCGCAGTTTTTCTATTTACCCTGGACTCTTACAACAAAAATCAGTACTATATTCCATAATAAATAAAAAAAAGCTACCAACTCCTTTGATTCGAATTATATCTGCGAGAAAGATAAACAAATATATCACTGGCAAGGAGCTTGCCTATTTTTAATTGAAAAAATATGAAATTTGATATACCATCTATTGCAATAGTATTGAGTTTAAAGCCCAGTAGTTAGGCAGCCCAAATGCCACACGCTCACTAAACGTTTTCTCTGATTAAAAAATTGTGATTTTTATTTCGATAATCTTGAAATTCATATAAATAAGATAAATTCTTTCTTTTTTTACTTTCTCTTACCTATGTATATATGTAATATATATATATAGAGAGAAAGTATTGGATTCATGTCAAAAATTCGATGTCGAGATTTTGATGAATCTTCACGTTTTAAGGTCCCCTGAATCCAAAAAAGTGGTTTTCGCGACATGGTCTGTCTTGTGTGTGTGTGTGTGTGTGTGTGTGTGTGTCTGTGTGTGTGTCTGTGTTCAATTTTAAGCATGAAGGAATTGAGCTACGAGGTTGAAATTTTATATTTAAAGTTAAACACCCCCGGGACCGGAAAAATAAGCTTTTTAATCAAAATCGGCCAAAGATTACTAGTACTTTACTGATGCACTTTTTCAGTTTTTTTCGATTTTCTCAAAATTTGCTCCAACGATTTTTTTTTTAAATTCAAAAATCAATTAATTTTTAGATGCTCTTTAAAATGTATATTCTCTTTTTGCAATTGAAATCTTCTGAAGACCACTTTACTCTTGTATTTCATAGGGAAGATAGGAGAAATGGTTGCCATGGTAACAAAATATAAATATTTTCCCATACTTATAAATTTTACATCTTGAATTCAATTGTACCCTACTGTCGGGAACTAAATATATGTCGACACAAAAAATCTGGTGTGACAAGCACAGAACACAACTTTCGATTACCGAAGGTAAGAGAAAGTTGTGTGCTGTGCGCCAGTCACACCAGAT
>JAKCPI010015338.1:0-14674 GCA_023213315.1 Euborellia annulipes
AAAAGATTCTCTTTAAATTTCAAACTAAAAACGTTTTAAAAATAGGACAAAAATTTTGTTAGAAGCCAATTATAGTGCCGCCTTTGTTAGTTCCTCGATTAGTCCCTTTTCAAATAGTCCGACAAATCCTTCAAATTGATTAGCCGGATTATTCGACCGTTATTGAAAAATTTTAGGAACGGATTTTTCTTTCCACAGGCAAATTTTAAATATTTTTTAATATTTATAAAAAAAGTCAATTTAGCGAAGCGCTCTCTGTGGCATGTTAATGAAAATTAATTTTTAATTTGCTAAAATATAAAAACATTTTTTTTTTTATTAACATATTAAATTGAAAATAGAAGAGCAGTATACAAAAAATGTTCATTCATATTGATGAAAATGATACATATAAATGTTATGCTAATAAAATAGTTATGAATATATTTATTTAAAATGGGTCGCTCAGATATAATGTGAAAAAAAAATGAATGTTTCATGTTGGTGTAATTATATTTATTTTTTCTCAAAAATAATGAAATTCTCATTCGATTTAAATAACACCATTGTTTTAGATTTTAGTTATAATTCCCAGAATAGAGCTTATGATCTACAAAAATTGTAGAGCATAATAAATTTACTTTACAATCAGTAGTTGACATGACTAGAAAATATAATAAACCTAGATTTGTGATTTTGCCAATTCATGTTCTATCGTCTAGGCTACGTAAAATCTTGATATGCTCGCCTCGAATTCTCAATCTCTATTTTTGTTTTAACTAGCAAGATTAAGATAACTATGCATCCGGGAAGCTCTCTAACCCCTTTTGGAACAATATGAGGAATGAAGAAATAAATATATTATGAAAGAAAAATGTTTGAAATTACTAATTTAATTATTTTATTATTTTTGATGAATTAATAATGGAATAGGGATTTTTGATGAATGCCAGCCAATAGAGATCTTCTCATTTAAAGATAAAGCTTCGTAATAAGAGTCCTATTTTACAAATCGGAAGTGAGTCACGAGTAGATGTACCTGAAATCTCTAAACTAAACATTGAGTGGAATTTTTTTACTCCCCTTTTCTCCATTTCGTCGGTTCGAATGACTCGCACATTAGCATATTAGTCAATTCCCTGATGGACATCCCTAAACCTGGAATAGCTACTGACTATTGTAAGAGTGAAATATTTAAAGGAATAAATAAAACAGTAGACTAGGAAAGGAGAATGCAGCCAGGTAATAAGTCTCCAAGAAATTAAACTCTCTGTTAAGGAAACAGTTTCGGCTTTAATGAGTTCAATAATCGAGAGTATGAACTCAAATAACAAAGCATTGAGTCAATAGAGTTGTCATATAGTGTGTATTATTATACATAAATTGTTTGTACAAAAATACAATGCAATGCTTATCAGTCATATATACAATCTCCAACTTTGTATCTCTAACTAGGCGCATTGTATATATGACTGATAAGCATTACATTGTATTTTTGTACAAACTAATTTATGTATAATAATACACACTATATGACAACTCCACTATTGACTCAATGCTTTGTTATTTGAGTTCATACTCTCGACTATTGGACTGAGGATGGGTTTTATCTCATTAAAGCCGAAACTGTTTCCTTAACAGAGAGTTTAATTTCTTGGAGACTTGGATATTACCTGGCTGCATTCTCCCTTTCCTATCTACTGTTTAAATACAACAGCCACTTTAATTCTTCGGAATAAATAAAATACACATATTTTTATAAAATGTTATCGTCAAAATTTTTTAAATATTTTTTTAAAGTAATTTTTCGGTCTCGGAGACCATTTAGACTCCAGCCATATTTATTTATATTTTATCGGGGGCTAGTTGGTGTAGCGGGCTAGGGTGTCGGCTTCTACAAAGAAGATTCGTTCAAATACTGAGCTTGAGGGATTTTTTCATTAAATAAAAAAAATATTACCAATTTTATTATAAGAACAGTTGGCCAAAAAATAAATACTTTTGCGTATTATCCGTTTATTTGTAAATATTTCGACCCCAGTGATTTGGAATCATCTTCAGTACAATCAACAGATGTTTTGAAAATAATTACTTTCTCCACATCTGTTGATTGTACTGAAGATGATTCCATATAACTGGGGTCGAAATATTTACAAATAAATGGATAAAAGTATTTATTTTTTGGCCGACTGTCCTTATAATAAAATTGATCATCCTTACATCTACTAAACAAAAAATATTTTCACTTATGCATCGAAGCCTACCACTGAGCTAGAACATGACATTTAAACTCTACTTAAATTTTTAAAAAAATTTATCAAAAACTCTTTTTTTTTTAAATAATCTTTTCGGCATCTTAGGCCATATAGACTTTAAAAGATTTATATTATTTACGATATACGGTATATTGGAATGTTTTTTAATATAGCATTTAGTATTCAAATGATTTAAATAAATTCATCGGACCCAACGAATCTCACCTTGACTTTTAGATATCAATATTGACATTTGTCAACATCTCTAACCTCTCACCGGGAAGGGGTGGGGGAGGATAAAAACTCTTGAAACGAAATAAGGTTCCACCACAATTTTTTAGGCCTAAGATCTTATAATTTTTCATATTTAAAGGAAAAGTTTACAAATTAAAATAAAATAGGAAACAACTTTCTTTTTACTTTTAAATAAATACAGTTATTTTCATATATCTAGTAATTAAACCTTTGAAGGAAGTAAAAGATGCCTTTCTCTTCCGATTTCAATTGACATAAAATCAGTCTAGATATAATTTTGTTTTGTTAATTGTTTTTTTTTTTTTTTCTAACGTCGTTTAAATACTTTTCCGTTTCTCCTTGTACTGAACAAGTATTTATATCTACATATTCAAAAGAAATCCTATTCTTAAGGATGTTATTATGCTCCGAGAGAAATTCCGATATCTAATTTTTATCCGATATTACTTTTACTCGACTTTTTTTATTTAAAAGAACTCCAATATCATTTAATTGTTAATTACAATTAATAATTAATGGTTTCTCTTTTTCCTCATTCTTGATATTGAATTATAACTATCTTTAAAAGAATTATTTTTATTCTAAGTTAAATAGAATTCCGAAATTTCAAAACAAGAAGATAAGAATTTTACTTTGGGTGAAATAAGATTAACTTTTGATATCGGTATTAAATATTTATTCCTAATATTTTGATATTTATTCGATTTACGGAATATATTAAAAATAAAAAAGTATTAGCTATATTTTTAAAATAATTAAGCTGATTTGCCTATAAAAATTTATCTCTTAATCTTGGATTAAGTATTAAAAAAAATTTCTCTTTTAAACCATTAAATTTATAATCAAATTATTATATAATTTTATAAAACTGGATAAAATTAAGATGATGTTGGAATTGAAAAAATTATTAATAGGCTTACATTCAAAAACGGTCCTTTTTTAATTCTAAAAAAAAAAAAATTATATACTGTCGAAAATTTGACTTTTAAAAGCCTTTTGAACACGTTTGCGTAGTTTATTTACCCTGGACTCTTACAACAAAAATCAGTACTATATTCCATAATAAATAAAAAAAAAAGCTATCAACTCTTTTGATTCGAATTATATCTGCGAGAAGATAAACAAATATATCACTAGCAAGCAGGTTGCCTATGTTTAATAAAAATATGAAATTTGATATTCCATCTATTGCAATAGTATTGAGACTAAATCCCGGTAGTTAGGCAGCCCAAATGGCACACGCTCACTAAACGTTTTCTCTGATTAAAAAATTGTGATTTTTATTTCGATAATCTTGAAATTTATATAAATAAGATAAATTCTTCTTTTTTTTAAAGGGTCGTTTGGCCTATTGTTTGCTTTGAAAAAGGTATTTCTCACACAGACAAGCTGCCATTTGGGCTGCCTAACTACCGGGTTTTAATCTTAATACTATTGCAATACGGGTACTGATCAAATATTTTTTGTTAGTCTTTTCATAATTCTATTTTATTGTATTGAAGTATTTTTAATCTAATAGCAGTTTATTTTAAATAAAATTATTGGTCTATTGTTTTAAGATAATAATAAACTCGGCATAAATTATTTCTATTAACTAATTGATAAAAACGTGACTTAGGCCTTAAACTTTTCAAAAGAATCCATATAAATGTTAAAATTACGTAATTGTCTTTAGAATCCCTAAAAAAGAAATAATATTATTTTAAAAAGCTTTAAGTTATTTAAATTTAATCCGTAATTAATTTTTTTCCTTCTAAACATTTTTAATTATAACTTATAATGGAACAAAGTGTAATGAAATTCTTTGAAAAGGAACGAACCAACGACACTTGATCCATTACATCTTATGCAATGTTTCTTTTTTTTTTACAAGGTGGGGGGTTGAAGATGGCGCTGATCAGGTTAATTGCCCTGAGGGGCCGTTACTTTGCGGGAATGAGCAATTAGTCAAGGCTCTAAAAATACAATTCTCTTCTAAGATATAATTTTTTTTTTTTTAACTTAATTCTGATACCTTTGATTGCTTTTTTATTGCTCATGGGTCCTTGCTATTTAATCTATTAAGGTACTAATTTTTCTCTTTTGTTAATCATATAGCTTATAATATATAAAAGATGAATTATACTTTCTATCTAAACACCTTGATCTATCTTCCAATTCGTTAAATTCATGGTCTTTATTTGTTTATCACAATTTTTTTAACAAAACCAGTTCAAACTCATTTTACTTTCTCTTACCTTTATATATGTTAATATATAGAGAGAGAAAGTATTGATTTTATGTCAAAAATTCGATGTCGAGATTTTGATGGATATACTGTCTGTGTGTTTGTGAAAAAAATATCTCAAGAACGAAAAGAGCTAGAACATTGAAATTTTATATTTAAGTAAGGTACTCGTCTGGGACCTAAACCCGACGCTTTTAAACAAAATTGGCCAAAGAGTACTAGTACTTTACTTATGTACTTTTTCACTTTTTTTCCGATTTTCTCAAAATTCGCTCTAATGATTTTGATTAAAATTCAAAAATCAATTATTTTTTTAGATGCTCTTTAAAACGTATATTCTCATTTTGCCCTCAAAATTGTTTGAAGCACACTTTACTCCTGTACTCCATAGGAAAGATAGGAGAAATGATTGGCATGATAACAAATATAAATATTTTTCTATGGCTTATAAACTTAACAACTTGAATTCTAATATATCGGCTGAAACTAAATATATGTCGACACAAAAATCTGGTGTGACAAGCACCGAACACAACTTTGTGTGCTGTGCGACCAGTCACTCCAGATTTTTAAAATCGTGTTTAAGTAATCTATCTCCAACAAAACATGTGATTTGTTTTAATCAAAAAAGTGAAAATTTATCACTCCATATAAAGGGTTTAAAAAAAAATTCTTAGACATGTAACCGGAAATTGCACAAAAACGTTAACCTTATATTTACAAATCATATAACAATCTGAGTTTGAAAATAAAAAAAAATAAACATTTAAATGATAAAAGTGAAAGTGAAAAATTTTAATTAAATTGGGGGTAAAGAGTCAAAACAGCAGCATATGGTATGTGAAAGGGTAATTTAAAACGATTGTGAAATGAATAACAAACAGAAGTCAAAATAATTAGAAGAGAGAGAGAGAATCAAAAACCTATTTCAACTTATTACTTTATTTTTAAAAATTAAGCTATTAAAATTTTACTTAATTAAATAAATTACGATATAATAATTTGATATAGTTGATTTAATTTTTTCACCATTTTTATAGCTTTGATTAAAATTTCATATTTTATAACATTTTTTAAATTATTCTAGACAGCAGGAAGACGATTATAAAAAAAAATGATTTTATTATTTAATCTTTTTCATAATTATATAAGAAACGAGGAAAAAGTAGGTAAATTGTGTCTGGAAAAACGGTCAGTTGGGTTTGAGGTGTTTGTCTTCGTCCATATCAATACCAATCTGCAAACAATGAATAAACAACGTACTGTATCAACAGCTAAATGAATTTCTAATACTTTTTCTCTCTATATATTACATATATAGGGTAAGGGAAAGTAAAAACTCGTCTCGGGTGTGAGCAAGGGCGGATACAAAGGGGGAAGTAAAGGGGGTAATTAACCCCCCCCCCCCGAGATTTGAAATTAATACTTTTTTCGAAAAAAAAATAATTTATTTTTAATGTAAAATTTTAAAAATTATTACTTAAAAATTGATTTGTATTTATATTCTGGCAAACAAGTACAGAATGAGCCTTTAAATTACCGAAATTAAGAAAAAATTGTGTGCTGTGCGACTAGTCACACCAGATTACCTCCCCCCCGAGAAACACCTCTGGATCCGCCACTGGGTATGAGTCATATCAAATATTGGAATAAAATTTTATCTCTAACATGAGTTATATAGAGATTTGCTCAGAAATTTCCCTTAAAGGAAAGTATTAAATAATCCTTATTACAAACAAAAAAGAATGAGAGAATTTTATTCAAATAGAAAGAATATCTTCAATAAAAAATAATAAATTATCACTATTATACAATAAGATAGATAGATCTTGGACTATCTAATAGTATTTTATTTTATTCTGCTATATGAATAGATATATTTAATATCTTCCTAAGCTATTAATAAATAATTCGTTGGAGTATCCACGGTCCTACTTTTTTTTTAATATATAAAAAACACTTGCACTTTTTTCCCACACTCATATACACGTCTTTTCGGCAACTCAGGACATATAAGACTTAACGGTAGTCGTATTACTTCCTTTTTATTTGGATACCAAATGGCTTAAATAAAATCATCGAACTGCCTGGGATCCGAACACGCGACTCTTGGAATAGAAGGCCTGCACGCTAGTCAATATACCAAGGCCCGCGGGCTCGGTCCTGCTTGTCCTTAAAAAAATACGTAAAACAAAATAGAAAAGTTATTTTATTAAATTAAATTTTACCTTCTCTCTGGAAGTACTCATCGAATAAGAATGAAATTTTACATATTTATTGAGAATATTAAATTAATTTAGGGGGATGAAAAAAAAGCTCCGCAATATACTATTTTTTCAACATCATCTGGACCAAATCTTTTGAAATTTAATTATATGCTCTGAGTCCACTTTTTCAGATAATCATCTAATCAATTCCATATGTGTTTTTTAGTCAACTTGATAACTATTTGCATTTAAGGGAAGTTGCAAAATTTATTTAATCATTTAATTATTCTACAAAACTCAACATTTTCCTCAAACTCTTTCATAGAAATGGAAAGTTATTTTTTCAATGACTAATTTAAAAAAAATCCTAAATGGAATTTTTAATTAATTATTTTCTAAGGATGGATGATTGTCTATAATATCGATTAAAGATGTCTCTTTAATGAGTAAAAAAGAAAAATATATGACTTCAAATAAATTCTCTTAAAGAAAAACTCGGCAATAAAATCCTTTGAATGTGAAAAAAAAGGCTTTATGTTATAATAATAATTTCCAAGATTTTGTGTGGGATTTGCTTTTCAAAATGTAATATTAAATCCAAAACCTCAGAGAGAATTCCTCCCTCTTTCTTGCAAATATAATTTATTTTGTATTAAATAAGATATATTGCTTTTTACGGCTGATGGTTCTTTTTTACTTTTTATTCTTGAGATTTCAATTGAGGATGTTGCGGTAGGTCTTTGTAAAATTTTTCTCAAGCAACCAAGCTAAGGAAATGCCGATCTTGTCGACTGTCTGTCTGTCCTTGCTTCTGGCGGCCTTCCAAAGTCTCACAGCCTCTCGGCTCCAGACTGGAGTGAACCCTGAAGGACATTCGGCCAGACCAAAAAAAGATGAAGCCTCAAATTAATTTCATTATTCACTCTCGCAACAATTGGCCGTAGGTGTAATAAATTTTAATTAGTCATAATTTTTTTTTTGGAATTTAATAATGTTACATAAGAACTTGTAAGGTGAACTTGGCATCAAAAGAAAAGAGCCTCGTCTCTTCTTTCTCTTTTACTTCCTTTCATGACGCATAGCTTTTCCATTGAAAAATATTCATTTATAATTAATTTTTTATAGAGTGGTCTCTTTCTTGTTGGTTAAACTAAAATAATCCCTCCTCTTCATCCCAATCATTAATCAGTTTCTTGGTTTTTAGTATTGGCAATTTGCGACACTTGAAACCTTCAGTCAAACGAGTGGGTTGGAAAATAAAATATATTCAAGGTGGAAGTTTTACATTTTATTATCAAGCAAATTATTATTTTATTATTATTTTTTTTTTTGTTTCAAAATGAATACTTAGGCTGTTATATTTTTGAAAAAATTTCTTTCTTGACTCTTATTTTCTTCCAAAACTAATTATAGGCATTCTATATTATATTTATGTACAAAACTCACTTTAAAATGGTCAGCAGGTGTAAAGATCACGAACCCAATCGGAACCGATTTCCAAAAATTGAATCTAAATCCAGATCCTTGAACAGATCTTCGAATTTTAAATTCTATTTTTAAATCCGATCTTTTTGTAAATTTTCTTTTTTTTTTTTTTTTTTTTTTTTCTTTTTCTTTTTTTTTATTTTTTTTATTTTAAAAAAGAGAAGGTGTTGGATTCATGAAAAAATTTGGAGGTGGTGATTTGGAGGGACATGTTTTGTGTGGGCCCCCCTCACCAAAAAAGGTGGTTTTTTGGACGGTGTGTGTGTCTTTTTCTTTTTTTTTTTTTTTTTTTTTTTGTGTGTGTGTGTGTGTGTGTGTGTGTTTGTGTTTGTAAAAAATAAATTTGAGAAAGAAATAGGGGGAGGAGGTTGAAATTTTAGATTTGAAATAAATTTAGGGGGGTGTCACGAGGGGGTTGTGAAAAAAATCGATCAAAGAGAATATAGAGTATTTTTGGGGTTTTTTTGTGTTTTTTTTTTTTTTTTTTTGTTTTTTTATTTTTTAATTCAAAAATTCAATTATTTTTTAGGTTCTCTCTAAAATGTATATTCTTATTTTGTCATTGAAATCTTATGAAGACCACTTTACTCTTGTACTCCATAGAAAAAATAGGAAGTTTCCATGGTAACAAAATATTAAATATTTTCCCATACTTATAGATTTTACATATTGAAATTCGAATATACCGTACTGTCGGAAACTAAATGAATGTCGACACAAAAATCTGGTGTGACAAGCGCAGTACACAATTTTCGATTACCGAAGGTGTGTGCTGTGCGCCAGTCCAGATTTTTTTAGGAACCGTCAATGATAATTAAATAAAGGATTTAGTTCCGATCCTAGATCATTAGAGAAAATTTGGAATTCAAATCTTGGATCAGATCGGATTTATAGATTTGAATCCAAATTATCAAGATCCTGTCCCTCTCTTTTTATTTGTTCTCAGAAAGGAATAAAGAACCGAGGAAAGAGTCATGTTCCTTCCCTTTTCTTCCTTACAAGCAAAGAAGTGAAGATTGGAAAATAACCTTGCGATTGACCTGATGGGGGCGGACATTCTCATAAACAACTTGATTTTTGAAACTTAACGAACTATGATCTAAAAATTTCTAATCAGTAAAACGTTTCAGATTATTTTTTCTGGATTGATTTTTTTACTAGTGAAAAATAATTTATTTTTGATATATCAATTGGCGAACCCCAGAATTCGTGTAAAAGATCAAATCAAATATTCTCAAAAAGGTGTTTCTCTCTCCCTTTCTTCATTTAAACCAAGTATTTATTATTATTAATAGAATAGAACTTTAAAAAGTGAAGGATACTTTTTTTCTGACCAAACAAAAGCTTGATTTCGCTTTATTTTCACTTTGTTAAAAACTAGTTATTCACTATAAAAAATGAAAGTAAAAAGAAATTCAACAATTTAATTTAACACTGATTTAAAAAAAAAATATATTATTTTTTTATGAAATTTTATCTGGCTATGAGCAGTAACAAACTCGTTTTCTTTTTTCTACCCTCAATTCATTGAATTGTCAAAAAATATTTTTAAAATCAATATTCTTAAGATGAGAATTGAAAATTCACATTTATTTAGATTTTAAATTCGTTCGTTTGCTTAATCGAACCAGGAACGGGCCTTGATCCTTTACATGGAATTGCATCCTTCATTTTCTATTCAATCACATTTTATTTCTTTTTCTTGAATCAGATGTGAATCCAAAAAACAATTTGGGGGAAGGTTATTTTGTTTAGTTTCATTAATTCCCAATAAAATGAAAAACTAGGAACCGACCGGATTTTTGGTTTGGGCCACTTGGGTTGGGCCGGCGTACCCTTCCACATAAAAAAAAAATGAAGTTTGTTGAATGCATTTGATTTGGAATTTTCTGTGAAAATATTAATATTCTTTTTGTTGGTTGTGTAAATTTTAAAATTAATGTTTTGAATTATTTTTTTATATAATAAGGTGGTATGTTGTGTTGTGGGGGTGGGGTGTTTTAATAAAAAAAAGGGATAATGATTTTTGTTTTGGTATAAAAATTTTTTTTTTCTAAAAAAAAAAAAATGAGGAAAAACAGCAGCTGTGGAGCCATTTCTTGCCTTCTCCCATTCTTTTCTATTTCACACTCTCTTCATAATATGCTTGTATAATTTTATTTTAATATAATAACAATAATTAAGTGCTTACATAATATTAATATTATTTCATGACTAGAATGAATTAATTTCATACGTGTGTTTAAATATCTTCGTAAATTTCGTCCCATTTGAGTACCTTTTAAAATTAAATTAAAATAATTATCATTAAAATCATCTCTTGTACCGGAATCGGTTGAAAACCGCTTTTCAAATTAAAATATAAACGAGAAAATTAATAAAAAAAATAAAGTCTTTTAAAGATAAAAAAATATCTCGAGAGTAAAAGGAAGAAAGACGATCTGAGATGCGCCCGGCCCAGTTTACAGTTATAACGAGATGATTTAAATAAAATTAAATTCTCTTTCATATTAAATATTACATCATAGAGATACAGTGTATTTTATATATTAGGATTAATTTATCGCAATTGGTTCTAAAGATATACGAGTGGCTGAAAGGCGTGGGCAGACCTGGTTGGCAGCCTGGAGGACTTGGACCGGTCCAGTCCGACTGATTTCACTTTTTTCTTTCTTTTCGTATCCGCCCCCGTACATTGGCATTGCAGCCCACGCCCTTCTCGCAATGCCTCTCCCCCAGTGATTCAATTACAGCCCCTTAAAGTAATTTGAAAAGGAGAAAGTGTCGTCAAAAAGAATCCACTCTTAATACATGGGGAGCTGGCAACGGCATAATATCTTTACGTCCCTTCCACCTTTTTAAATGCTTTTTTATTTATTAATTAAATTATCAACAAAAAAAAAAAAAAAAATACAATAGATTGGCATATCTCACTCTGGTTGTTCGATTTTAATTTAAAAATATAATAGCTTCGAGTCTAAAGAGATGCAACTCTTTAAAACATCCATTTTAAGAGGAAAAGAGACGATCGCATGACATAATCGTATTTTCTTTGTAATATTTCAGAAACAAACAATAAAAGAATAATAGTTATTTGAATAAATAATGGGAAAGTGACACTACAGAGTAATATCACAAATGTAGGGGTGGGTTTAATAGCCACAGGGGCATCGCATTACTTGAGCTCTATTAAAAAGTTTGTCTGTTGCTTACTTTAATAAGAAGATATCATTACTCTTTATACTCGTAATTAAGTCAAAATGTTCTTTGAGGTCGAAATAAAAAATGAATCTTAAAACACTCAACAAAATTAAAAAACAGACCATAATATCTGTGAAAAAAAATTACATATATATGAATAAGAAAAATTCGACTGTGCTGGTCGCACCAGATTTTTTACTTTCTAGTACCTCTATATATGTTACTATATAGAGAAAGTATTGGATTCATGTCAAAAATTCGATGTCGAGATTTTGACGGATATACACGTTTTGTGGTCCCATGAATTCAAAAAAGTGTTTTTCGCGACATGGTCTGTCTGTGAACAAAATATCTCAAGAACGAAAAGAGCTAGGAGGTTGAAATTTTATATTTAAGTTAGGCCCCCCATGGGACGTGACACGAAGCTTTTGAACAAAATCGACCAAAGAATACAAGTACTTTACTGATGCGCTTTTTCAGTTTTTTTTTTCGATTTTTTCAAAACTCTCTCCAACGATTTTGATTAAAATCCAAAAATCAAGTATTTTTTAGATGGTCTTTAAAATATATATTCTCATTTTGCTATATAAATCTTCTGAAGACAAGTTTACTCTTGAACTCCATAGAAAAGATAGGGCACTTATACGGACATACCCAAAATGGTATTTTGGACTCAGGGAGGTCTAAAACGTGGAGAAACATCAAAATCTCGAAGTAGAATTTTTTTCGGTTACGGCTTATTTTTTTATGAGAAAGAAAAAAAAACAAAAAATTAAAAAAGAAAATATGTTAACTTTAACCATCTTGATTATTCATTAAATAAAATAATCCATTTCAAATGAATCATTCAATTTCTTTGAAGATTTGTCATCATTATCAATATTTGTAACTGAATTGTTTAAACATAAGAGTTAAAATATTGAAGAGGTGACTTATACACCTAGTAACTATCCGGAAGTTAATTTTCGATCACGATTTGATGATGCTAGGTCGTTCATAGAGTGCACCTCAGATCTTAACTCGAGCACGATTTTTTCGTTCATCTTTTTTTCATTTGCCTTCTGTTCTTGGAATTAATAGGCTTAAAGAGCTCTGTAATTGGATATAAACACATAATCGAATACCAATAAATTACTGAGCTGGAAAAATCATTTAGGCCTATTTAATAAAATATTTATACTGAGGTTTGCCCAGCAAAAAAACTAATTTCTGCCATCAAGAATATTTTGTAAATTGTTTAAAAAACTTTGATTCTTCTCTAAGGTTAAAATTATTATATTGATATGAAAATAATTTCTTAACCAGAACCCTAAAAAATCTGGTGTGACTGATTGCACAGCACACAACTTGCTTTTACCTTCGGTAATCGAAAGTTATGTTCTGTTTTTGTCACACCAGATTTTTTGAGTCTACATATATTTAGTTTCCAGTAAGCCCTAAATTGGATAGAATTTATAAACATGGGAAATATTTATATTTTGTTACCATGGCAACCATTTCTCCTATCTTTCTTATGAAGTACAAGAGTAAAGTGTGCTTCAGACAATTTTTATGGAAAAATGAGAATATATATTTTGAAAAGCATCTTAAAAATAATTGTTTTTTGAATTTTAATCAAAATCGTTAAAGCGAATTTTGAGAAAATCGAAAAAAACTGAAAAAGTAAATCAGTAAAGTACTAGTACTCTTAGGCCGATTTTGTTCAAAAGCTTATTTTCACGCCTCAGGAGGATGCCTAACTTAAATATAAAATTTCAACCTCGTAACTCTTATTCGATGTTGCGAAAACCACTTTTTTGGATTCAGAGGTCCTCAAAACGAGTATAGGCCCTTTCTATCAAAATCTCGACTTTGTAAGAGAATGTAAAAATTACTAATTTTAATTTTGATGCACCGCCCTTAAAATATTCAACTACCATCTATTGCCTTAATTTATTTTGCATACATGTACTTTATTAAATTACTGTACTTTAGAAAGTAGTTTTACTAAATTAACAAAATACAGTAGACAAATTAACGAAATACAAATTTGTTGGACTATTATTACTACCTAAATGCTGGGATTTACTGGTAATTCTCTAATATATTTGTAAATTTTCGTAACATATGCAAAAGTGAAATTCGTCGACCCTTATTATAATCTTATGTTTATCTATGTAAAGTTGCCTAAGATAAAAGCCTCAAATATTGACTGAATTTAATTTCCTTCCGGTTCATTCTCTTAAACTTTTTTGGAAATTCATAGACATGCTTGTTTTTAAATAATGGGTAAATACGTTTATTAACTCATCAATATTGATTCATTTTTTTTTTTTTTTTTTTTTTAATATAAAAAATTTAAAAGTTTAACATTTATTACGAAAGTGCCATCTGTCACACCTTTTCCCTTTTTTTTATGAGAAGCCTGGCTATTAAAACCTATGGCTTGGCAAGGATATAAATAAAATGGATCTATGGATAACGAAGTCATTTAATGTTACGAAATCAAATATTTGTTCAATTTCTAAAATAAAAAAAAAAAAAGTTCATAGAAAAGTTTGGGATTTTAAATGAAAGAGCAATGATCCGAAAAATGGCTAAATAATTTGCATAATTCTTGTTCAAAAAAAGGATTTAAAAAAATTGATTTATTTCTTTTGATGGTCTTTCAAAATTAACGAAAAATAAGAAATAAAATGAATGTCATGCGTGACATACTTTCCTAATCAAACAAAACTAAAAGGCTATATGAAATCAACAATACTCAATTATATAATAAATACAATGGGGCTAGTAATTTTTTATAATCTTTCTCGATTAATTTTTGCTAAAAGGATTTTATGATTGCATCACTAAATCCGTTTTGTGAAGTTTTTCAAATCATTATAGCCTAAATAGACTTGTATATATTAATATAGGAAATTAAAGATGATAATTTTTATTCGTCTGTATTTTTTTTTTTTTTTTAATTTCTCATTTAGCCGATGGGGCTATAAAAGATACAAAAAATCTGGTGTGACTGGCTCACAGCACATAACTTTCTCTTACCTTCGGTAATCGAAAGTTGTGTACTGTGCTTGTCACAC